>LPNX010829399.1:261194-281717 GCA_001517045.1 Pseudotsuga menziesii | reverse complement strand
AAAAACTACAATTATGTGATATGACTCTGAATTTAACACTAATTTTTATCTTAATCGTCATGTTCTATTCCTCCCTGGGTTTTGGGCTTTAAATATCTGGCCCGAGGATCTGTATCATAGGTAGATCATAGTACTGAGAATCCAGTTCGAGTGGACACAACTCGCCTAAGTCCATCTCATCAACTGAATTGCATGCATCATTGCTATCCTTGGTTTAATGCAAAAAGAATACTATGCATGCAACCATGGTTGCATGCATAGTATTCTTTTTGCATTAAACCAAGGAGAGCAATGATGCATGCAATTCAGTTGATGAGATGAAATTAGGCGAGTTGTGTCCAATCGAACTGGATTCTCAGTACTATGATCTACCTATGATATAGATCCTCAGGCCAGATATTTAAAGCCCAAAACCCAGGGAGGAATAGAACATGACGATTAAGATAAAAATGATTGTTTTCAAAGTCATATCACACAATTGACTCCGAGACCCATTTGATCAATCATATCTAATACTCCTATTACTCCAAGACCCATTTTTATAACCCTTAACATTGATGGGACCTCGACCGAGGTCCTAACAAACCCTCGACCGAGGGTTTAACAAACTCTCGGTCGAGGTATTAACAAACCCTCGGTCGAGGATTCTTTAAGACCTCGATCGAGGTATTTAAATACCTCGGTCGAGGTCTTAAAAAAACAGACTTAGCCCACATTCAAACAAATGAAAAATTTCCTATGCCTTGCAGAGGTGTAAACCCTTCCATTCCTAGCACATAACTGAGCGGAGTTGATACCGATAAATTCACCAACGAATCTTCTATCCATTGAGGTATCATACACGCATTTTGGAATTCGTATGATATTTATTTTTTAATTACTTCTAAAACTTATACTTAGAAAACCACACTGCAACTTTGAAGCAACTCAAAGAAAAATCCGCAGAGTTAAAAATACACAGCCAAAAAATTCTTAAAAATGCACACATCACATATCGACGTGTCCTCTTTAAAAGGGTATCTTTGGTTTTTCAATTTTTGAAAAAATAGAAAACATTCCTTTACGTGGACAAATATGTGTTTAAAACGATGCTGAAATCGAATGTGGTCACTTTCGAAAAATAATAAATAATTGTATAATGCGAAAAAAAATTAACAAAAAAATATGCACATCACACTCCATTTTATGTAGATCATGCTCATATATTTATTTTTTTTAAATTATTAATGCAAGATTGAATTACTCTACGTGGACACGAGCCACTTATTAGCTTCTTCAAATTTTTAAGGTTACACAGTTCATTAAATGCAAAAATTCACACATTAAATGACATCGGAATATTTTTAAAAAAATATCACTATGAAGCCAACATAATATTCTACAATTTGTTTTTTTACTTCAAGTCAAAATTCACATGGCATATATGTGTTTTGAGGGCTTCTATCTAGCACATGAGTAAAAAATCAGGTTTTCATCGCCAAATTTGGCCAAAACATGTTACCCATCTTCATGGAATCACCCATGAATCACATAATGCAACAAAAATCCAACAAGCAACATTACCATATTTCAACAAGGTCATGGAGCAACATCGCAATTCAACTTGATGCTCAGTGACTATGATAATCCAACATAGCACTTGATAAATTAAATAAATAGTGTACTTATTACAATACTTTTAATGCCATAATGCAACCAACCACATTAATGAACATAACAATAATACAACATATTCATAGAGAAATGTCGCAATTGAACATTGTCATCCAACATAACCCTTGATTTATGTCAAAATGGAATAAACAATTAAAAATATGACTATGTACCTAATCCTTGCACAACGTTATAATGAATCACATAATGTGACAAAAACCCATTACAAAACATAACCATAATGCAACATGGTGGTGGATGAATGTTGCGATCCAGCTTTACATAACAATAATGCAACATAACCATGGACTATTGCCACAATCGAGCTTAATAGTTAATGAAAATTGTAATCCAACATAAAAAACCTTTGATGAACATTGCAGATATGAAACTCAATTTCGTATTAACTACATAACAATTAAACAACTTTGACACTATTAGAATCTAATAAATCCTTTGAACAACATATTAATTTTGATTAAAAATGTTAATGTTGCAGTGTGCCATTTCCAAGGAAGATTATCGAATTCCCACAATCCCACATGGTCATGTTATGTTATTATATTATCGTGGCTATTTTTTTTTAATATATGTATTATTGCAACAAATTACCTCAAGCAACACAACCAAACTGGATCATAACCATTCAAGTATGTTGCAATCCAACATAATCCATCACGAACATTGCAACCCAACATAACTAGTTATAATTGTGACAATGTGACAAAACCTAGTAAAATATGGTTGAATGATCTGTAATTTATCATAACCCTTGATGAATGTTTAAATGAAACAAAACCATTTATAAAAATAACTAAACCCAACCCTTGCAAAACCTTACAACAAATCTCACACATTAATAAAAATCATGAAATACACTAAACATAATATAACATAATCACCAAGGAAAATCAGAAGTCACCATAAGCACTATCGAACATCGTAACCAAGATAACCCTTCATCAATTTCAGAAGGAAAAAAAAAGAACATAACAAACATAACTAAAACCAACCCTTGCAAAACTTCATAATGAATGTAATAATCCAAGAAAATCAATTTATAAACATAACCATAATGAAACATGACAATCGAGGAAACTCACGATCCAATATGAGTGTTCATAAATGTCGTAATGCAACATAATGCTTGAAACATATCAGAATCCAACAAACCATTCCAAATGAATCTCATAATCCAACAAAATCAATTACTTAACATAACCATAATGCAACATAACCTTGTACAAGTTTCACAATGCAATATGGACCTTCATGAATGTCTTTTGTAACACAAGATCACACTTGATGGATTTCGAATACACACAAACCGTGGAAAAGCCATTAAAATCATAAGTAAACCCAACTATTACAAAACCTTAGAAAACAATAAAATACATGGACGAACATAAACCTAAGACAACATACCTATGGACAAATGGCACAATCCAAGTTAACCATAACCCTAAATGAACATAGTAACATAAACCCTAAACCCTTGACATATGTTAGAATGAAACAAAATTAATCCAAATATTACTAAACCCAAGTGCTACAAAAGAATTTAATGTATCTCATACTGCAACAAAAATCTAGTAAGCAACATTACCATAATGCAACATGGTCATGGAGCAACGTCGCAATTGACTATCGTAATTTGACATAGCATTTCATAAATTAAATAAATATTGTATTGATTGCATTACATTGAATTTCTTAATACAACCAAACACATTAATGAACATAACAATAATACAACATATTCATGGAGAAATGGCGCAATCCAACATGACCCTCCATGAACATCGTCATCCAAGATTTCACAAAAAAAAATTCAATCCAAAATAACATTTTTTAATTGTTAGAGTATTACAATCTATTACAATGTAATGGCCTTTATTAAATGTATGATAAATGAATTGAATGAACATATTCATAATTAATATATGTTACTATTTAAAACAAAATAATACTTACAGAAAAAATTACAATAATATTTAATTATTATCTCTATGTAATAACAACTAATCAACAAATTCACACTATGATAACAAAAGAAATAATATTTTGAATACACTAATTTAATTTATATATCTATCTTGAAATCATTGTCCACAAAATATAGATTTTTAATTAAATATTAATAAAATAAAATTCACCTTTGCAAAAGTACATTACTTTTAATGTATCATTAATTTATAAATAATTATTATGTTACTTTTTTTATATAACATCAATCATTAAACAACGTATTCTCATAATATTATAATGTCATGGAATTATTAATTATTAGTTAAAATATAACAACAAATTTTAAAGACATTAATAATATTATTTCATTAATAATTACATTCTCAATTAACCACATAAAATCATTTCTTAACATTTCATTAATTATCATATTATTAATATAAAGTTTTAATAATGTACTCTTTAAAATAGCCATAAATATTTTAAACCTATTTTTTATTTAATTTCAATTTTTTAATAAGTTTAAACTAAAAATTTATTAAAACTTAATTTACTTTAATGTTTTAAACATATTTTTAATTTAATTTAACAATTCTAATACAAAAATGGAAAATACTTTAAACTTACCCACATTAAAAGATAATTCTGAAATGCAATCTAATTCTAGGTTTTAGGCTCAAGAATCCATATGAAAGCCATGATTCAAACAAAAATTCATTATTTTTCCTTCAAATATCACATCAAGTCAAAGTACAATTATGTTAGACTCTCTTCCTTAAACTATTGCTACATCAAAGTCTTTTTATAAATTCTAAGAATGAACCAACTTAAAACCACCCCATGTGCCTACCCTAAACAATGAGGGCACTAAAGTCTAGTTAAAAGTTCTAATAAGAAATCAAAGTAGATCCACTAAATGTGCATAGGCTAAACTATGATTGCACCAAAGTCTGGTTAAAATAAAAAGACAGCTTAAAATCACTACATGACCATTGCCTAACCATGGGTAAAATGAGGGCATGACATGTAACAAGCATATCACATGGCCCGCCCTTTCATATTAATCTATATTATAATTTATGTAAATCTTCCTTCCATTTAGCAAGAGTAAGGAGTTAGATGGATTAAAATTATTTAAATTAAAAATTTAAGAAAAAACTACATTTCAAGTAATTTTATTTATTTTAATATTAAAATATTGTATAAATTTATTTAAATATCTAATAAATAGAAAATTTAAAATCACAATTAAAAGGTTAAATTGAAAATATATTATAATAATAATAATTTATTTTTATTTTTAAGGACACCCCACTTTATAGAATTGAAAAAAAATTATTATATTCACTTTATAGAATGTATCTTTATAAAATGTATTTGCAAGAGATTTTAATTATAAATAATGATTTATAAACATGAAATCATTGAAATACAAACTCTTAAGAGAAAATCTAAAATGTTTAAGTTTGCATCTTTATTTAGTAGGTAAAATTAAAATGTTTATGCTTGCATTTTTAAGTTGTAGATAAATTTAAAGATTTCTATAATAAGCCGTTCTTACAATTACTTTTATAACGAGAAGTAATTTAATAGTGATAAGTAATTTATGACTTTTACACTCTAAATTTATACTTAACTTGTAACATATTAATATTTATCAATTACTAATTTCATGTAGAAGAGTTGGTGGCATGGTCCGGTTAAGATGTTTTTTAAGCAAAAAGGTAGTCAATTTAAATCCCACTCATACCAAAAATCCAACGAGTGATTAAATTTGAAGGGTAGGTCCCATTTCATTTTGAAGGGTTGTGATAAATTGAACCCTTCAATGTGACATGTAAAAATAAGTCATTAGTTTGTGTAAGTGTACAATGAAATTTTATTATTTATTAAAAACATTGTATAGAAAAAAATGACAATAAGAAGAAATCCCGAGTGATTCAACATTTACATGGAATTAGTGAGGTAAACCATGTACTCTCTGAGCATATAGTTTATTGAACTTAGATAAGGGACAATTCTATCGGGCGAGTGAAATACTCCGTTGTTAAGTCCTTGATAAAATAAGGCATTGGAATTTGGAAGGACCTTTGAATGGAGGATTGATTCATCATGATGGTGGCTCTATTGGTCAAGTGTGATTGGGCCTACCTAAAAGAAAAACCCCAGAATGTAATACCTAATGCTTTCACGGAGAAACTTTTTTATTAACCCTAAATTCAATAGTTATTTTTAGAATTGAATCATGTCCTCCCGACATGCTCAAATCAAATTGATCAAACAAAGGCCCCAATTTTAGGTGGATTATGGATAGTCCCTCCAATGTATATCGAGTTTATACCCCAATTCGAAGTGATCAAACAAAATCCCCAATTTTAGATAGATTATGGATAGTCCCTCCAATCTATATCGAGTTTATCAACCCTATCGAAAAGGTTAAGTATTTATTAGTCCACTATAAGGAAGAACTACAAGTTGGGTGTCTAGTTTCTACCAAAGTCAACAAGGAAGACTAATCATAAACACACGTTTGGGAGGTTTGCGACAACAAGGATGTTGAAATCATGTTCTTCGCTAGATCATTACACTCCCAATCCCTCATTCATCAATGTCCATCGAGGGATTCCCTTGTTTAGATATATTGGTAGTGAATTTGTACTTCTTGTTTCCATTATTAGAAGGCGAACAAGAAAATGAAGGGGTCAGATTATACAACATTTACAGTGTCGGTTGTTAAATATTTTATCCTTTCAACTATTGGATTTCATTAAGGAAATTGGAACAATTCAAACACTTATATTCAAATATTGTTCTTTCTTTCAACCTAATGTTTACAATTCATGGCAGATAAATAACATTCACAAATTTGGAACTCAAATACAAGGCTCTTTCTTCTTGCTCCTCCGCCCAAACGAAGTTGTGGTCCTAGACTATGAAAAGTATACATTATTTTGGTTCTGATTTTATTTAAATATTGGGTTTTTTAAGGTTACATCTATTGAGTATTCGAGACTTAGTCTAGCGGAAACACAATTGTATAATACATTACAAATTTCAAACAACATTTTGGATGGAGAATTTTTAAGCCCTTATATTTATAGAACCAAAAGGAACTTCAACAAGAAACACATTTAACTTTTATCCACATATAAAATGTTACACAAATGTAAAATGATATACATACCTGTAAATTCACGACAACCAAGTCAACAGCTTAGCTCTGCATAATCTTTTGGAGGAGATATAAATTAGGGAGACACTGAAGCATAGAATTGGAGAGTTGAGAGTGTGAGTCCTGACCTCCGACTATCCTATACTCGTAAACCCAAAATAATGTTTTTTTTCATAGACTTCACCGATCTCTTTAAGTTTAGGGAAGCTCAATCCAGCCTACCTAATGTTCTACCTTTGCTTCTCTTGCTCCTACATGTGAAAAAGGTGGAACCTTTGAGTTGCCCACCGCAGAAGACAACGACGAATTAGAGTGTGCAACCGTTTCCTTCTACAGAAATATGATCGGAAGCAACTCCATCTCAATTCCACAATATCCTGACACTCTTGAGCTAGTTTACCTTGCCCGAGGTAGCAAATGCATGTTTGTGTATTTCACATGATTACAAAAAAAACATTTTACAATTGCTTCTACATAACATAGATATATCTGTGCACGTGAGGGAAAACTGGGTATTGTTTTCCCGAGGTTTCCAGAGACTTTCAGAGATCATTCTTCGGTATGTCGACGCTCAAGGCGTAGATCAGAGATCCCACACGAGGAAGAAGAAGAAGAAGAAGAGCACTCAAGTCAAAATGTGAGGTGAGTGAGGAGGGGAGACGTAATAGCGATATTTGCAGAAGAAACCCACTGGTGCTATAATGATGGGAATGAGCCTCTCTAAATCATAGCCATTGTAGACATAGGAAACCCTCATAAAGAGCTCGGGCGAAAGACTTACCGTGTACAAGCATCCCGAAAAATTAAGTAATGATAATATTCAGTTAGGTATATGAAAATTTCTTTCATTTCTTTTAGAGATGACTATATTTATATTGTACAACCATTAGCTCTCGCTAGCCCTCCATTCCATTTTCCTTTGTCTCTACTGCCTAACCCCCTTCCTCCAATCAGACACGTAGACTAAGCAGCCTAGGTGGACCATGGTTATGACCCCACTAAATGCATGGAGATTGGAATAAATCCTAGAATCCTAGACTAACTAGTATAGGATGTGATTCATGAGCACAAACAAAGGGCCGAGTGCTGCTAGCTTGCTGCCAAGGATCCGTCATCCAAGGCTTGTGGTGGTCATAATAGAAATGTCTAGCACTGGGTGAAACCTTGTTCTCGAAATTTACATAACATGCATTGGACCAAGTTAGGTTCAAATCTAGCAAAGATTGCTCAATGCATTGTAAATAGCAACTTGTAAATCTAGCAAATATTGCTCAATGCATTATAAATTGCAACTTGTAAGTTGTAAGCCAAATCAATGGCTTGACACTGGAGGGTTATCAAATCAATTCACCATCCATAGATATGACTCATATGAGTATTTAATTTCACATCATATACTCAAATACTCAAGTGACTTGTAAGTTGTGAGATCAAGTGACTCGTGAACAATAACATGACATATGGAAAATCGAGTTGCGTGGTGGCATCATCTCATACCAAGATTTAATGAAGTTGGTGAATCAGTAATGGGTGCTAATGACATTAAATGCTTTGAAAGTGAATATCGAATCATGAGTCACAACACAATCCTCACTCACCGACTTGAACTTGGCACTAGGTAGCCTAGTGGGAAGACTCTGAGTTCGGACTCTCCCATTATTCAATAGCACTTGCTAAGACTCTGAGTTCGGACTCTCCCATTATTCAAGAGCACTTGGGAAGACTGTGAGTTCGGACTCTCCCATAGTCCAATGAATCCCTGGATAGGAAAATTTTGTAGCTGCCCTTCTGTTCCAAACTTACTCAATTTCATTATTGAAGTGCTGTAAATGAAACTAAATTTTTTTTGCATGGTAAAATTCGTTGTGGCCTTCTATGACGTTTAAAATGGCCTTTGAAGGGCTTGAAGGCTTCAAATTTGAAGCCTGAATCCAACCATGTTACCCACTAATACCAAAAATCCAACCATGTTAAAGATCTATGAGATCCAAGCCAACAAAAAAAATATTTACCACTACCCACCACAAGTTTGATTTGTTATTAAAAATATATATATATATATGAGATAAAAGCTCCAAAAGAAAAACTGATTTCCTTCATTATCTTGTTGAATAGGAATGGACGTAGGACAAGAGACTGGACAGTCCTGAGTTTTACATTTAGCTTATTTTTCACATACCCAGGCTGTCTTACTCGATGAAATCTGACACAGCTTCACACTACGTCGTATATAAAGCATCAAATAAGCGAGGACACATAATAGATTACACTAGAAACCTGTCTATGATACGGTCTTGTTCTGAATACACACGAGATTCCTGCAAGCTCTAGCTCGTTAGCTATCAACATTGCGGGACAAATTACAAAATATCTTTGCAGTAACACCCTTGCATATTATTTTTCATTAACTAGTTATCTATGCATTCCATGCTTAGAGATAAAAATCCAGAATGTCCAGAAAATAAGGCTTGTTGTCATCATGTGCTTCTGAGGGGCAGGGCCTCTCTCGTCCAGTGGCTTCGATTTCCTTTTCTGTATATTATCACAAGTCAACAAAGAAGGTATGAGTTAGAATCCATGAAAGAATGGCCTACTTAATTTACAGACACATGAGGGTTAAGAGATGGAGCAGTTCACAGCCATTTAGTATATTTTATATTCATAATGGAAGGAACCTAAAGCTTGTTCATCATAAATCAATGTGAGATAAACTCAAAGAGTATTGCAGATAGGAAAATATAGATCGAAAAGAGATTCTACAATGCTTTACTATAATAAAACTTCAAAAAAACAAAACTTACTAGGAGTAGGAAAGTCCGTTTCTGCTGTCCCAACATTCATGGGAACTAAAGCGATTTCTGAGCAGCTATCATCTGGCTCTATTTTAGGTTTAGGTTGAGGGAAACCAAAACGCAGAAAGGTTGATTTGACAGAAGAGGACACACTAGTCACAGGAATAACAGGAAGATTCTCGCAGTTACAGATCTCGACCATGTTACCATCAGGATCATGAAAGAAAAGTTGGTCCACGCACAAGCCTTCATGTTCGGCAACTCGTTTTTCATATTTTATTTCCATTTGTTGCAGTTTCTTTTCCACTAAAAGAATATCTGGGCTCTGCAAAAGGTTTTAAAAAGCATAACTATAACATGAAACACATTCTGCAAGCAAAATGATGAGTCAATAGCATGAATAAACAGTAATCGTTGAAAGGTGATCATGGGGTTTCAAATTTCAATGTAAACCTCAAAAGAAATATGGTTATCTATTGGATTGATCTCGGCTTTTTTAGGGAGATCAACCGCAGACGAGCACTGCAACAGATGTATGCCAATGCCATAATTGAATAACCTGGACCACAATAATATATTGCTACGGTGAGAAATGAGAAACTTCTTAGATCCCTGAGAGGCACAAATAAAAAACATATATTGCATCTAGATTAATGGTGCCTATGTAGTTGTAAATATCCTACCAAGCTCCTTCAAAATCAAATGAAGATGGCCTCCTCACAACCTGGAATCCAAGAACATTCTCGTAAAAATTCTTGGAAACTGTGACAGATTTGCAAACGAATGAAACGTGATTGAGAGATAACGAAGGTATAGGTAGGGGACACGGAATCTGATCTCTTTCCTTGCCCATTTGATACTCACTCTGAACTGATTTGACTGGCATTAACTTCACCAAACTGCTTACACCCTCCGGCGCTAATTGATGATGAAAGAAATACCAGGCAGCCGCGAATTGAAGATGAAAGAAATAGCAGGCAGGCGCCTCCTTATAAAGAAAGTCTTCGGGTAAAATAATCCCTTACCGCAATGCATGCTTACCGCGTTTTCCTGTGGGCGAAGTACAAGACGTTGTTTGGTTATTTCTTATAGCAATCATCCCTATGTAAATGACGTGACTACTTCACTTTTTGGGTCTTGTAGGGTTACTTACATCACGAGTTTTTCTAGGGTTCCTCAGGTTGTAAAATAATGTAAAGTCCTTTCAGCTAGAATGTTCTAATAGGTCAGACATCGTTTCAAATTTAGATTCCTACCAGAAAAACTTAACTCGCACTTGCGTGGAAGTTGCTCTTTCCAAAGAGAGGCTCTTTCCATGAAGCTTCCTCCCGAGTCCCCTCGTCTGTTTTGATCACTTCAGTCCATTGAGGTCTGGTCTCAACCACTTTTCCACAATGCGTCAACCTCACAAGTTTGGATATCAATGATACGTGGAACTCTAAGGTCCACAACCGCATAAAAGGTATTTTGAGACGAAGTCTGGACTCAACTGGAATCGAACGATTCGGATACAACGATCCTGACTTTTGGAATATTATCGTGACTTTTGGAATCTTTTGTTTTTGGGTAATATGCAGTCTTACTTACACATCTACTGGTACGGTACTGATATCGGATCCATTATTTTCACATATTTATTTCAGCAGACAAATTCGTACGCCCATACAGTGGTGGAATTTGACGGGTAAATGCCCGTCATGGGTCAATTTACCCATCAAATACAGCCAAGATTTCACAGAGACCGTCAAAATCTGGCTTGGAATACAGAAGACGTTTCAGATTTTGATTGTTACCGGCAATTTTGACGGGTGTCCGTCATTTGAAATTCCAACCCTGCGCCCATACAATAGAATGGTTCCAACTTCCGATAGTAAAAACATGCGAAAAAGACAAAAGTGGAGATTGAAAAGACTGTATCTGTACCCGAATTGCCCCGTGAGCTCTCCAGCATTTCACATCTTGTATACATATAGATAGATATAGATTGACATTAAGCCTAGTTTTAAAGTTAATTTTACGATGTATTTTACTTTATCCCCACTGCCGAGTACCTTGTATATGGATCAGATCGTGAGCACTGTAGTTCAAACAGACCAGATTAGAGTTATTAGATACTCTATAAACCAGACCAGATTAGAGTTATTAGATACTCTATAAACCAGACCAGATTTCGTTTATTCATTTCTCTCAAATTACTGAAAGAAGCTAATATTAAGACGTTGCTCCTCTGACTGAATTTCAAAAGATATTCAAAACATTATAATACAACGATGAATCTGGACATTTCTGTATTCACACGGCATGCTATGTTGGCCTTGTTATTCGATGAAGTTACTTTGTAGTCGCTTTGGAACGCAATAAGACCTAAAACCTGTTCAATTTTTCCCCTTTGGAGAGAAACCATGGAAACACTAACATCTATTTTCTATTTATTTTTTAACAAAAAGAAACTATAATGGTTTTTGTTTTTTTTTTAATTTTTTTTAAATAATTTAAAAAAACTCTATTGGTTTTTGTTTTGTTTTGTTTTCTCTTTTTTAAAAATAACAAAATTTATGTTTTGTTTTGATTTTATTGTATTTTTTTAATAACAAAATTTATTATATACAATAGTTTTATGTGGGCAAATTTGTTGACTTATCATCATTATCACAGAATTTAGGAGAAAAAAAACATATTTTTTATATTTATTTTGAATAAAAGAGTACATAATCTGATCAAATAAGAGTCCAGTAGCAAACTGTTTATTCAAAAATACTTGAAGAACTTTTCTTTAAAAGTCCAACATAACAGACAATATATAAATCAAAACCAAAATACATTCAAAAATACTTGAAGAACTTTTCTTAGAAAGTCCAAAATAACAGACAATATATAAATCAAAACCAAAATATATTAATATTATATTAAGATTCTTCCATTATATTAAGATTCTTTCAACTAGCTATGATACAAATATATTAATATTATATTAAGATTCTTCCAACAAATTTAAAAAAAAACCTCTTTCCCAACTAAGACTTCCTTAAAAAGTTGGTCACAAATTAATTCTACACTCTAGCCGTGATGGAAGTTGATACTCCTTAAGTGTATAATCACCATTATCACCATTATTTAAACAAAATCACCTCACTAAGATTTTAGCCGGTCATTTAAGTTTTGGTTATGTTTTAAGTTTTAATCCATAACCTAAAGGAAAAACTATAATGTATTTTGAGTAAGAAAAACATATAAAAAATCGTAATATATTACAATTTTCAATAACACATACTTGGCATAAGTTTAAAGAGCTTCGTCGACTTGTGTAGCTCCATAGTGTGAGATTAGATTTTATGTTTATATTACTATTACTTAAAAATATATAACGAAATAACTTTATTTATTTAAAACATATTATATTTAAATATAATATTATATGGATAAAGATGTTTGAATGAAGGTTTAAAATTTTGGTTTTTTAGTTATAATGGGATACCATGGCTCTAGTTGTTGGGAAACATCCAACACCTATAAAAATGTTCATTAAAAAAATAAAGCTATAATCATCAATACAAAGTACAAAGTTTAGTAAAAAGAGCTCTTCACTTTGTCATTTTCATTACATTTGAGTAGAAAAATTATGTTTTCTCATTTTTTAAATATATGTTAGGTTTTCTTTCCCTTCATATATCATTTTAATGTTCTTTCTTATTGGCTCCGTGATCATCTTCCTAACCCAATTTATCTCTATGGGTTTAGGCATAAATTAATATTAAATAGCTTGGGATTAGTTTTTGCCATACAAATTATTTAGAAGTATGCATGAAGTGTGTAACCTATAGTACTATATGTTTTTAATTAAATATTTAATTGTTTACATAGTTGGAAATGCATAGGTGGCCTAGGAGGACACTTAGGGGATTTGGTGGACCCTATGAGTTGTCTACAGCAAGAAATTTGGAAGAAAAACAATAAAATCAAGAAAGTTATTAAAAGGCTTGAAAATAAAGGAAAAGAAGAAAGCAATGAAAAGCAGAAAGGTGGCAGAAAAGCACGAAAGCCGTGAAAAAACAGGAAAACAACATAAATCAAGAAAAAGCAGATGAAAGCAAGGAAAGATCAAAAAGCAAGAAATTCCACACAAAGCTACAATTCCTAATTTGACTAAGGAGGGCTCGATGGATGAGGTTTGGGGGTCCACAATCAAGGTAGCTTGTCGAAGAAGGTAACGAGTCTATACAAATATGGCAGAGTGCACCATTCACATAATTTGTCATTATTTTCATTCGAATTGAGATCTCTAAGCTTTCAGGGACTTGGGAGGTGTGTCCCTGGTCACCAGCTCTGAGATGTGCCCATGTTGTCAACTGTGCTAGTTGACACTTCAAGTAGTGTTTGAGGAGAGTGACATCCTTCCATTATTATTGATTTTATTGCAGGTCTTCTTGAATGTTGTAGGTCTCTTCAAATTCCTTTTGAAGAGTTGAAGCTCAAGTGATTCAAATTTTGAAATTTTGGGTGTATCTCTTAAATGAGTTAGTTGTTGTATTAAGGGTTGATGGTTCTTATTTAGTATAATGTGGCTGATATAATTTCATATCTAAAATGTATGCCATGTCCTTTTAAATAATACATTTCAGTTAGATGCTTTCATGCTGCCGAATTTTACCTTTTTTGTATTATTCAACCTATGCTCTAAATTGATGTCCAATTTTGACTAGATTATAATTTAGAAGTAATATTAAAACTTCTACATTTACAAATTCTTTACTATGAGTTGTTGCAGGTTTCTAGGAAAAATTTGAGTCTATACCAGGCATCAAAATTGCAATTCGTGACCATTAGGTGCTCTTAGATCCGAGTTGTAAATCTCTAAGGCAAGTTATCTTGAATTCTATTTTATTTTCCTAGTTTCCAAACTTTTCCAAATCAGGTACATAACTATTATTTCAGTGTTTTCTTAGTAGGTTGGGGTTTAGATACAGGCCAACCACTTCCAGGATGTACCAAAAGCCTTTGGGTTCCACATAAATCCTGGGGCCATTTCCTTAAATCCTTTGGTTTTACCAAAGGCGTTTACCTAGGCGTGATTTAGCCCAGTAAATGTACAGTTGTGGAATTTGGGAGTCTATTTAGGCTACTATAGATTATCCTTAGCCTATAGTCGACCTCAATACAAAATTTTGAGAGAACAACAAAAGTTTAATGGTGTTTGGAGCAAATCTTAAACATACTAGTCAATGTCGTTTGAAATATTTACCTAGTGTTCGTTGATCCTGAAAAAGGTATATTACAGTGGTATCTTAGCATGGTACTCTGAACCTTCTCATGGTATTCTAAAGAGTCCAAAAGGAAATCCATATCCAAAGAAAAAAGGTCCAAAAGATCTCATTGTAGAAGAAGAAGAAGTTAACTTTGCTAAAGGCAAGATACAAGGAGAAATGGATACATCAAGCATGGATGAAAAAGATGAATTTAGACTCTTTTCCAATAGAATGTGTTAAAGGGTTGCATGTTATACCCCATAATATCATCTAGTCGGGGAAACAGACTAGATAATTCCTAACCAAGCACCTAGGAAACAAAGATGGAGAACATAAAAGTATTGGCTCTTAGCATGAAGGAAGGAAGGTCCCTGGTGAGACTCTCTTTTCAAAGTCATGTCCTCAAAATTGACCTTTTGAGTTTAAAGGTGCGATCAAGAGTTTGCCATGGCCTACCATGCCTAATTTCATTGAAGAACATAGAGAGAAACCTGAAGTGCATAATGAATCAATTGTTTTATGGGAGGATTGTTATCCTGAGTACAAGACTCTAAGTGAAGAATGCAAAAAAGCATTTCCTTTCAAGGACTTCTATGAATCCCAATACAAGATATTTCCAAGAGGAGGCAACATGATGCATGCTTACAATTTTGAGTTAAAGAATGCCATTGGTAAGATATCTCTGTCATATTTTGATGGTTTAGCAAAATGCATTGCTAGTTCATGGATCCATAAATTAGACACATATCTTCAATTGAACCCCATGGATGAGAAGCAAATGATTGGTGGTTCCATGGAAAGAATACTATGGGCCATGAATAAGTGATAACATATGAGGAGTTCACTTAGATATTGACATAAATATTTCATTCAAAAGACCTTGAGATATATTTTAGAAAGTTAGTGCATGTAAGACAAACTAGAAATCCTGAAGTACATATTTATGAATTCCAAAATCTAGTTGTAATGGTCACTGCTATATATAAATCTCACTTGATCCTTTTATTCATAGAAGGATTAGAAGAGCTACTGAAAGGGTTGGTAAAGGCCTACAAACCATCTACCTTGCAAGATGTAATGAGCAGAACAAACCTATCTCCAAGGTGCCATCCCAAGAACAAGTTTTCCTCCTAAGACTACTATCCCTACTCAATTCAAGAATCAAAGGCCTCCCCTAAAGAAGTTGATTGTCGCTTTCAAGAAAGAGAACTTTTCCAAAGACCAAGATGAATTGAGGAGGATAAAGTTATGTTTCACTTTCAAGGAACCATGGGTTCCAGGGCACAAGTGTGACAAGGGAAAGACACATTATATTGAATTCTTCTAAGAGAGAGAAGATGAGGAGGCAATAGTTGATGCAGAAGGAGCATATGGATATCAGATGAAGATCCACCGCCAAAAAGTGACAAGATTCCAGTTCTGAGAGGAATACCCCAAATTCACACTCTTTGGATTCAAAGGATTGGTTTAGGGGAAAATAGTTACAGTTTTGGTTGATGGAGGTGCTACTCATAATCTCATTGATGCAATATTGTTTGAAAGGAGGAAGATACCTACAAAAAAATTCGAAGGCTTCACTGTCATCATTCTAGGTAACAACTCCATGGATTGTTCTAGATGGATTCTGAAATTGCAAGTAACTATAGGAGATTACACTGATTCTATGTTGTCAAGGTGGTCGATAAAAACTTGGTTTTGGGAGCGCAATGGTTATACTCCATTGGAGAGAATTCTATGAATTACAAGGTGCCAGAAATGAGCTTCAAAGATCATGATGGGAATATAATAGTTTTGAAAGGTATCAACACTTATCCCAAGCAAGTGGTGTTTGCACATAGCATGAGGTCCATTTTGAGGCATGGAGATATTGAGTGGCTTGCAGAATGCCTCATCACAATTGAAGGCACCACCACAGACATAACACAGTATCCATAAGACATCAAGAAACTACTTCAAAATCATGAAAAGGTATTTGGACACCTTCCACATGGAAGGAAGGCCACCAGACCAAGGTGTTGAGCATAGGATTGAGTTGGAGATGGGAATACCACCCATCAAATTCCATCTTTACAAGCATCCTAAGAGATTCAAGGATGAGATAGAACAAACCATCAAGGATCTACTTGACTTGGATCTCATCAGACCAAGTTCAAGTCCATTTGCATCCTCTGTGGTCCTAGTTAAGAAGAATGATGGAACAATGGACATGTGCATTGAATATAGGGCCCTAAACAAAAAGACCTTCAATAACATATATCCTATACCAAGGATTGATGGATGAGCTTCATGGATCCAAGTACTTCTCAAATATTGACCTTCGCTATGGATAGCATCAAATCAAAATGAGGGAGGAGGATATCTAGAAGACAACCTAAGGTGTCACTATGGACACTTTGAGTTTTTATTCATTCCCTTTGGCTTGAATAATGCACCAACCACCTTCTAATCTTGCATGAACAAATTGTTTAGTAAGAAGCTCCGTAAGTATGTCCTTGTATTTTTTAAAGACATTTTGATTTAAAATAGGACTTAGGAAGAATATTTGCATCATTTGGACACTATCTTAACCATACCGGCAGTTTAATTTTTGTATGCTAAATTGTCCAAATGTGAATCTGGAATGACTAAGATCTTATATCTTGGGCATGTGATTAGGAAATAAGGGTTCAAGGTACACATGGAAAAGATTCAATCCATTCTATATTGGCCAATCCCAAAGAATATTATTGAATTAAGAGGCTTTATTGGCTTATATACCTATTACAAAAAAATTGTCAAAGGCTTCTCAAAGTTTTCAGTTCCATTGATAGATCTCACCAAGAAGGGATCTTTTAGTTGTTAGAGGAATTTGAACAAGCATTCAAGCAAATGAAGGAGGTAATGATTACTTGAATGTGATGCCTTTGGAGAGGGAATTGGAGTAGTGTTAATGCAAAACAAGCCCCCAATTGCTTTTGATAAGAGAAAGTTGCAGCCACATGAAAGACTATTGAGTCTATGATAAAGAAATATTGGCCAATATGCATGCATTGGCTAAGTTCTGACAATACTTGGTGGGGGCAAGTTTGTTATCAAGACTAATCACAACAGTCTAAGGAATTTTCTTGACATAGATGGAGCTTAATGGCAGGAAACAAAAGTGGGTAAGAAAAGTCTAAGCCTTTGATTTTGATATAGAGTAGTACAAGAAATGGAAATTGAATGTAGATGTGTATGCACTTTCTAGGAAGCCAACACTTTCTTTAATGAAATTTCTAGTTTATTGGAAGGCTTAGCTAACAGTGGAGTACTCTAGAAATAAGTGTGCATGTGCGCTATTAGATGGGATAATACATGCTTATTCTTACAACATTCTTAATGATATCATATACTACAAAGACCGAATCTTCTTGCTTCCATAATCAGTATTGAGAAGGAAAATTTTAGAAGTTACTCATGATGCACCCTTAGTTGGCCATCCTGGTTTCCTGATGGCCTCTTACAACCTCCACCCATTCCAGAGCAAAAATGAGATAGTATCTCCATGGACTTCATCCTCGGCTTACCAAAGGTTGAAGGTAAAGCATTTTTGTTGTGGTTGATAGTCTAACCAAAATTTCACCTTTTTTTGTTGTTACATACACTATTGCAGCAAGCCAAGTTGTTGGTATCTTCTTCCGATAAGTATTCAAGTTGCATAGTTTCCCAAAACCATAATCAGTGACATGGACAACAAACTCACAAGTGCAATTTTGAAAGAGTTATTCAAATTGGTTGGGATAAGTTTGGATATTAGAAAAAGCTATCACTCTTAGATAGATGGGAAAAATGAGAGGGTGAATCAATGTATTGAAGGATACCTCAGGAACTATGTCACGAGGTAGTAGAAAGCATGGGTGACATGGTTTCATTTGGGAGAATTCTTCTATAATGCAAATTTTCATCAATCCACTGGCATGACATCTTTCAAAGCTTTGTATGGGCATGAAGTGCCAACATATGCAGATTTAATATTTGGGGATTGTAGGACCCAAAAGGACAAGGATTGGCTCTAAGAGATTCAAGGAATCCTCAAAGCACTCAACGAAAATTTGCAGGTTGCATGGAACCAACTGAAGGTGAATGCAGACAATCACATGAAAAAACGAACTTTCCAAGAAGGAAACTTAGTATACTTGAGATTGCAACCATATAGGAAATATTCCTTGAAGACAAAGATGCATGAAAAGTTGCATCCAAGGTTCTACAACCCATATAAAACTATGAGGAGGATTGATGAAGTTGCTAATGAATTGGAGCTGGCTGTAGAAAGTAAGATACACAATGTGTTCCGTGTGTGTTATCTTAAGAAGGAAATGGGGAAGCAAGTGACAGTTTCAACAGAGCTTCCTTCACTTGAAGATTAAGGACACTTGTTACTTGTTCCAAAAATAATTTTGCATGTTAGAGAGACGAGGTTGAGAAATCAGACTAGTATGAGAGTATCTTGTGCAATGGGAAGGGTTGGTCAGTGAAGATGCAACTTGGGGAGTCGAACAAATCTTGCACATCCAAGATTGCAGTTTCTTGAGGACAAGAAATCTTGGGAAGGAAGGATTGTAATTTCCATTTCTTAGTGTCTCCCTAATCATCTACCTGACCCATTTAATCCTTATGGGTTTAGGCATAAATTCATATTAAGTTATAGATTGGGATTAATTTTTAGCATATGAATTATTTAGAAGTATGTAACCTAGAGTTTCCATTTTTATTAAATAATTATTTTTTTAGAGAGTTGGAAATTCCTAGGTATCCCAGGAGGGCACATAGGGGATTTGGTGGACCCTATGAGTTGTTTGCAGCAAGAAATTTGGAAGAAAACAAATAAACGAAAGAAATCTATTGAAAGCTGGAAAGAAAAGGAAAAGTAGAAAGAAATGGAATGCATAAAGGTGGAAGAAAAGAAGGAAAGCATCATAAATAAAGGGAAAACAGACTAAAACAAGGAAATATTAGAAAGCAAGAAAAGCCACACAAAGATGGAATTCCTAATTTGACTAAGGAGGGAACAATGGCTGAGGTTTGGGGGCCCACAATCAATGTAGTTTGTCCAAGAAGATAACTAGTCTACAAAAATAAGGTAGAGCACATGATTCACATATTTTTTCATTCTTGTCATTCAAATTGAGATCTCTAATATTTCAAACTTGGGAGATGTGGTCCTTGTCACCAGTTTGGAGATGTGCCATTGTTGTCAACTGTGCTAGTTGATTCTTCATCTAGTGTTTGAGGAGAGTGGTGTTCAACCATTATTATTAAGTTATTGAAAGTCTTGTTGAATGTCGTAGGACCCTTTGAATTCCTTCTGAAGTGTTGAATCTCAAGTGATTCGAATTCTAAAATATTGGGTGTAACCCTTCAATGAGTTAGTTATTGTATTGACTATTGATGGTTCTTATTTAGTATAGTGTGGATGATATAATTTCATATATGATATGCATTCCATCTCCCTTTGAATAATAAATTTCAGTGAGATTCTTTCATGCTGCAAAATTTTACCTTTTCTTGTATTTTTCATCCTATGATCTAGATTGATGTCCAATTTTGACTAGTTTAAAATATTGAAGCAATATTCATACTTTTACATCAGCAAATTATTTTATGTGATTTGATGCAGGTTTATACAAAAAAATCAAGTCTATACCATTCATTAGACCCATAATTAATTACCATTAGG
>LPNX010829399.1:249376-260991 GCA_001517045.1 Pseudotsuga menziesii | reverse complement strand
AATTCCAATTTCTTTTCCTAGTTTCCATAACTTGCCAAATCAGGTCCATATTTATCATTTTAGTGTTTTCTTAGTGGGTTGGAGTTTAGATACATTCCAACAACTTCCAATCTACACTAGAATCTTTTGGGTTTCAGATAAATCCTAGGGACATTACCTTGAAGCCTTTTTTTTCACCAAAGGAATCTACCCAGGTGCAATGTAGCCTAGTAAATGTGCAACTGCTGAAGTTGGGAGTCTATTTATGCTGCTATAGATTATCTGAAGGATGTATTTGATCTGGGTACTAGATTTGGGGAGAATAATAAAATTTTGATGGTGTTTGGAGAAAATATGAAACAAATTAGTGAGTGTCTTTTGAAATGCTTGCTTAGTGTGCCTTGATCCTGAAAATATATATCATTTTCAAATACATGAAATGTGTTATTTCATATTTTATATTTCTCATTTAACCTTAGAGTATTGTATTAATATAAGGGTAGAAACCAATCACAACAAGGTGAGGTCTTCCCCCGCCTCGTACATATCTATGAACCTTGGTTGTGTTGTTCTTTGTTGATTATTCATTTAAAGTTATTGTTGTTTTATATCTATTTTCAAATAACACCTCCCCGTGTGGAGGATTTTTGGTCCCCAAAATTTTCCAAGGAATATTGGATGTCAATTTTGTTTCTCTCATACCATTTGTACTTTCATGGAGTCAATCCCTTGAGGCCAATTTACGAAATGTTTGTTGTCCTCTAAAATGTACGTGTTCCTTACGCTACGACACTATATCATCCTTCAACTCTAAAAGTATGTGTGGTGTAAGGTATTCAACAATGGGAAGAAACCAATGATCTGCATCTCCATCCATTACGTAGGGCTTGAACAACTTCAAGTATTCCACATTCGCCATTGAGTTAATATGCATATATGAGAGAAGACTTAATATGAAGGAATTATCTTTCACTTGTATGATAATGTCAAATTATTTGTATCTAATAAGATTGAGCTTATTTATTTATCCTCATTCTCTCCTTGCATTGGTGAAGCCACACTTTATCTCTAACATGGAAATTATGGTCTTCGGATAGGGATATGAGAGGGATGAAAGGGGTAAGGGAAAGTGGTAAGAGAGGGAGTAAAGGAAGAATGGAAAGGGATAGGAGAAGGAGGAAAGGTGTAATGACCTGTTGAGGCCTAAAAAATCCCAGGTAACAACAGTGGGGATTCTCCCCAATAAATGCTCCCAATTAGATCGTTATTGTTTGATACATGGAATCCGTCTAGTTTACAGTCTGACTACCGTAGTTCAAGTAACGGTTTAAGCTTGGTTTTACCAGTTGCGAACCGATCCACCATTTAAGTATGTTTTTTAGTTTTATATATGATATGCAAGTGCCTAGTCTAAGTGCAAATGATAGAGACAACAAAGAGTTCACAATGTGATGCTCAGGTTCTTACCTCTCGTCTTATTACCCCTTTTGCTTCTAAATCACAAACAAATAACAACTATGCTAAGACAGATAATTCTATCTAACCTATCCCTAGGGAGAAATATTATATTTAATGGTGAGTAATGTATTGTAAAACATGCATAAAGAATATTACAGATAGCTTTTATATTTCAGAATACATGAATACATGTAGATAGATAAACATAGAGATAACTCATTGTTAGTTAAAACATTCATTACTCAATATATCGTATAAGTTTCATAAAAACAACATAAAATCATTCATATCATGGAAGTAATTCATAAGTCAGAACGATCTCACACTTTGTAGAATAAGCTGAAACATAAATAATTCGACATTCAACCAATCTACAGCATGCATTTGAAACTTCACAGCTCCTTCTCCAACAGAAAATATGGCTTTCTTTATTATACAAGGAAATATTTATTCTTACAATAAAATTCACAAAATATAGCATGGAAAAGTACTTTCTTCATTGACTCTATCTATACTTATACAATTTGATATGTCCTTTGGTCTTCCTTCACAAATCGGTTTCAAAAAATGACTTTATCTCCTAGTGAGTTCGCTAATTTAGGAAAAATATAACTATTACAAAATATGTGTCAATAAAACAAACATTCTAAGTGGGCCCAACCACCTCATTAATGAACTGCTTCCATGTATTAGCATCTGTCACTATTGTCTCAAACTCTAATGGCTCTAGAAATCTAATAGTGACCTCATGCTTGGCAACTTGAGATCTTATATTAGCCATCCTGGCTGGAAGCAATCGAAGTTGATATTCTAATAGATGGTTGGGTACTGTTGCTTGGGCTATTACATTCTTAAGCACTCTCTCGTCCAAACTTTTGATCAGATGAATGCCCGGTTCATCCTCCTGCCATCTAACATGCAATTGTTTTAAGTGCTCTTCATGCTCTAGTAATTCATCTAACCTCTTCTTGGCAGATATTGGAAACAGTTGTAAGTTGTAAGCACCTTTATATAGAACTTTGTGCAAATGCATTTATTTCTCTGGGTTGCCCTTATAAGTTCTCCAGTAGCTTTATTCCCAAATTCGATCATCTCATATTCTAGCTTCACTCTCTCAGAGTCTTTGATCGGTGCATTTGTTGGAGGTTCCTTGGCTGTTTCCAACCAAGTCAAATGCCCTTAAAGGATTTTCAGGACATCCTGGCTCTTGTCTTTAAATTGATAAGCTATACTTAAAATCTCTTCCAACCTAGCTTCCACTTTATGGACCTTCAGCACCTCATCTTCTATCTGGATTTGCATCTGATAAATTTTATTTCTGAGCATGAGGGCATGCTTTGTCAAAGGCACTACATCAGTTCTTTGCTCATTTTCCACCTTTAACAATACCTCCAATGAACTCTTCTGTGCCTCTAATGCTATACCTGGGTTTCATACTGTTTTTCCTTCTGCTCAGCAGTAGTCTTCTACAAATCCAATTCTGCAACCTTGTTTTCCAAATTTCCTTTCTCTTTACTTAAATAATCATCGGATAATTTCAAATTATCCCACTCTTCTTCTAAAGTTTGGTGTCCCTGTTGAATCCTTTCAAATTTTGATAGGGTAGATTCATATTTTCTTTTTGATTCTAGGCCTACCTTTTCTTCCTTCCTCAAAACTTCCTTCATTTCGTCCATCTTCCCCTTATACTGCTCAATGGTTTTTGTAAGCTTGTCAACAATGTGAGCATTGACATAGGAATTTGCAATTCCCATAGAATCCAATTTCCTTGGGTGTGCTTCTACATTACTCATGACCTTCCTTTCTATCATTTTCATAACTGGTGGCTAAGTCCCTACCCTCAAGGTTTTCTCTGTCCTCCATGTAATGGATTTCATTTTAGGATCGAAATGAATATCCTCCAAGCATGCCACATTGTATTGTTTAGATGGGGTAAATGGTATTAGCCCCATTTCAACTATGGGGACATGACCCCTGGTAAGGATGTTGTTGGATTTGGATGGAGGGTTCTCTAGATTATCCCGAATAGGGTTTTCCTCCTGACCTCCACAATTTACAACTTCTTCATTTTCGTGACTGTGCCCCTCTATGGTCTCTTATGTATGTTGTATTCCTAGCTCGGGGTTTGAATATTCTCGAGCAATAGCTTTTTCTAACTCTAAAATTTTATCCAAAACAACTTCTGCATTCTTTTGTTTGGAGCTTCTACTTTCTCCCTCTATGCTTCCTTTGCCAACAATTTCTTTGCTCCTGTTGCAAGCCTATGAGCAATTTCTTCTTGGGTTGTGTTTGCATATTCTTCACCTCCTTCATTTGGTTTTGGATTGTTGCTGCTTCTTCCCTTGACCCCAGATGTCTTTCCCTTCAAACACTTACTCAAATCTACCATGCTGTAGATATTCCTGAACACTTGCTCCTCTTTATCTACATAGTCTGCATATTCAAAATGCACCTTGTGAACTACCTTGTAAGTTGCCACCTTTCCTTGTTAATCATTTTAGTGAAATCTTTTCTCTCCAAAATGGAAAATATTTAGTTCTTTAACGAACTATGGAGCATTCTTGACCTTGTTGAACTTGTAGCTCCCTACATAGAAAGGTACTAGTGGGAACACAACTTTCTTTATATCAAACAAATAATTTCCAAAACCATCCAGAAATACTTGTCTAATTGCTTCCTTGTGTACTATGTAATTAGTTTCATATTTGGGAAGTAGCGAGGGTGCTTTGGTGCCTCCATACATCCTTAGATACATGCCTTCTTCGGAGAAAAAATAATCTCCATATTCTTTGATTGATTGTACGACTCCCTTTGACAAACATGGACACTCCTCTAGAAAGATCAACTTATACAGGGGCCTTATGAATTCCTCACAAATCAACTGGTAATGGTTGTGATATTTATGGGATCCCATAATTTGATATGTTGTGTATATAGGGGCCTTCCCCCATTCCCACACACATTTAAGCCTCTCGAAGTTGTGCCGGTAAAGTATGTAATCTATAAAAAAAGAAGACATAAAAAATTCTGATTTGCTCTATTTCAAACCTTATTGAGCTACCTTGACACATTTGGACAAGTTCCTGGTAGCTATATCTACCCAATTAAAAATTGTTCCTTCCATGGCTACATAGTACATGAGGGGAATCCAATCAAAATTATACATCTTCCCATCAGCCCTACCATACAACTTGCTTATCATTAATGCTATTATCCTGAAAGGGGTTCGAAGATGGGTCCTCTCATATTCTCCTAACTGTTTGTGTTTGAAGGTATTTCCCTTAACCACCATCATCTTTGTTGTGGCTGTATAATCAAACTTCATACTTTTAACCCATTTTGTAGTTACACTTATTTCTGTTTCTGGTAGACTATAAGCTATTGAAATGAATGTAGGTGTGAAATATGCAATAGGATTTCCCTCCTCATAATTTATCATCATTCCTACTATGTCTATTTTGGGAAACATCCATCCAATGACCTCCTCACAGGGAAAAATCTTCAGCCTAGTGGCTGTTTTAGT
This sequence comes from Pseudotsuga menziesii, assembly GCA_001517045.1. Classification (NCBI taxonomy): domain Eukaryota; kingdom Viridiplantae; phylum Streptophyta; class Pinopsida; order Pinales; family Pinaceae; genus Pseudotsuga; species Pseudotsuga menziesii. The sequence continues at coordinate 256,031 of LPNX010829399.1, read as the reverse complement.
TATCTCGGACCTCAATATGTTCCCTTACACAGCCAGGTCTTCCAAACCAGCGTCTAGCACCTTTCATTCAACCAACATGGGGTAGATCTGGCCCCATTTGAGCTTGAGCTATGCTCCTGTGATTTCCTTAGTGTCTTCATACACTATTTCAGTTCTCACTGTTGGCAAGACCTCAACAACTTATGTGTCAGAATCGCTCTCGAAAATATTTAGCTTCTTCTCCCCTTCTTCATCATGATGTTTGTGGTAAGATGTACTTGCAAAAAATGGAGCTGTCTTAGCGTTCATATTTAAAACCGATGATTATAAATGTAAGCACACAAACAAATGCATATGTATACATATCCCACAAAATAAAAACCCTAAATCTGTCTTACTCTGTTAGCTCTATCCATTAGAACAGGAAGCATTGGAAGTGAGTCAAAGTTATAGCTAGACAAACAAATGTAGGATATAGGAAACCGTGAGCTTCTGTGTTTTTTAGCAGCGACACCCTAACTCAGCCCCAAAAAATTCTCTCCCCTAGGCGCAATAGACCTTCAAATTTGCAGTGGCGGTGCCCTGGGGTAAAACCAAGCCCAATATCCCACAATCGATACATAAGAACTATCAATATATGGGCTCTGTGAGGAACAAGGATACCACGAGCCTCGCCAATGCCCATGAGTGGGATGCCGACTGGCTTGATGTCATCACAATACTTGGTTCTCTCAACGTTCATCGTTAACCTAGCCGACTGAGGGCGAAACGCCTTTGGACAAGCGGATGGGCTTTTGCAGGCGGGTCGCTACTAGGAAAATCTTAAACTGAAATGACCAAACCTAAAAGATATATGGGCTTAAGAACCCCTTTATAAACCGGGCAATGTCATAACATGACCTACCCCCATATCGACGATGAACAACTTTGCAATCTTAAAAAATCAACGACTTGAAAGAGAGGATTGAAATCCTTCCTGTCAGGTTAGAGGTTCAACACGCGAATAAAAGCAAATGGAGAGCACATGTGACGTGAGATCCACTAAGGAATCCGCATGAAAAACTCGAATGGGATAAAACGCTCTCCCACTCCTCACCTTCTCTATAATATAAAATGGTAAAAACCTCTCACTTGGTAAATAAATAGGCTTTTCGAGGGCTTAAAATTTTTCATTAAAGCTTGCACGTGCGAGCCCCAAATGCTATTGGTGCCAAATGCTTTGAGATGGAAAAAATAAGTCATCATGGGAACAACCCTGACACAACGGCTCAATAATACTAATCCATCTGCAACTGTCGGCTCACAAATTCACAATTCACCCGCTATCTCTTTGCGGCTCAGATGTTGAAAATATATCGGTGGGAAGACAAGGATGTTAGTCATCGCAATGGTTCCGATTTTAAGCAAATTCCGCAATGGCGGGTCCTACTAGATATGGCTATTGACAAGAAAATGCCTCCATCGTAGCGACAGTACATCGTGAAATACCTACGCAACAGCAGGCTTCTAAGGACTAAAAAGAAACATCTGCAATAAACTCACAAAATAGCCCACCGTAGCGGCTCATACCTGGGGAAGCGCCCGTCGTTGCGGCTCTCGGGGACTAATCCAGAAAACAAAACACCAAGTCTGATGCCATAGCGGGCGTGACTTGTAAATCCCTCCGCCATAGCGAGAGTGAAAGAAATCAGGAACGCAAAAGAGAAAATCACCTGCTACTAGCTGCTTAATCATGAACATTTATCCACTGTGGTGGTTTTGATACCAAGAGCGCGTTCACCGTAGCGGCTCGTAAATGGACATTGGTCCAATGTTGCGGCTCAAAATGAAGGAGTGCACCCGTCATATCAGCTTGAACTCAAATAAGAGTTCGCCGTAGCGGCTTCAAGCTGGGAAACCATCCGCTACTGTGGCTCAAAAATCACTTTTTTCCTTAGTAAAAAACTGAGTCTATGGAACTCTTAATGATGAGTAGAAATCGTAAAGGCTAAACAAAAAATCAAATTCAAATCATTTTAAGGAGAAAAACTAAAATCTTCAGAGAGGCCCTAAAAAATAAAAAATAAATATTTTTTGGGAGTTGTTGTAGTAGCAACAATTCCTAACTTGTGGGTGAACCCAAATCTCTAGAAAACTAACTTAAAAAAAAAACCAGAACTACTCTAAAGTATCCTGTTTAAAACAAACTTTACTAGATTCCTTTTAGATGCCCAGACTTTTTAGAATGCAAGATTTATAAACTTTAACATTGATTATGGTCCAATAGGATAGGGGAACCAGGACTTCAAAGTCTCGATAAATCTTCTGAGGCCAAGATATGAAGTTCATTTTACTTCTGTTTTCAGACTGCTTCCAACTTAGACGCCACAGGATTGTCATAGAGTGTGAACAAATATATTTGTTTGTTCCTCATTCCCATGCCTTTTGCATTCTTTTGATGCTTTTGTACTTTTGTTCTTTTAAGTCTTCCCGGATTGTTTTCTTCATTTGAAATTTATTTTAGGTTCTTCCATCCATAGTTTTCTTTTGTGTGAGTGATATTTTTCTTTCAGCTCACGGACAGAGAAGAAACTTTGAGCAATCTTATCCAAACTGATTTTATTCAGTATGTCTTATGATATATGCTTTCTTTCTGGGAGATTTGACTCTTTTGGCCTTTTCGCTTTCATTTGTCACATAGGGATCATTTTAAATACCATACAACTATCCACCCTGCTTCCTTTCCATGGGTCTTTTGCTGTTAGATTCCTAGGACACACTTTAATGTGAAGTGAATGGAGTCTCAAAATAGTATTCTGGACTTTTCTAACCTTAGTTATTTCACAGGGATTAAAACAGGACTTCAATGTGTTCAAAATCTATTCAGATAGTCTACCAATATTAAAGGATCTTTAATCATGATATATGTGCAAATCACAAGTAGTCCTTCAGTTAAAAGATTTCTAGTTTATCCAGAACTCTAATGAACTCCAACGCCAAAAGTTGTGCTAGTTTATTGAAATATAAAGTAAAGCAAAAAAACTACAAGAAATCAGACTCTAAGAAATCAAAGCAGAACTAATCTAATGAAAACCAGACTGAAACAAACCAAAAAATTTATTTATGTACAAAGAAAAACCAAACAACATTATGAAAAATACGGATTGAGAACTAAACCATTTGCCGGAAATTTCTCTTCCCACCCCTGTAAATATTGTAATTTATAGGTTGAGGGGCCTAACCTCTCTACAATCTGAAAAGGGCCTATCCATAACTGCTGAAATTTAGTGTGCATTCCCTTTTCATCATGCGGGTGATCCCATTTTAGAACCAAATTGCCTACTTCAAATTCCTTTTTTTCATCTTTGTGCTTATCGAACCATATTTTCACTATTTCCTGTTGTTTTTTAAACCTCTCTTTCGACTTGGATCTAGACTCTTCCAACTTTAGCAGATTATTGATTCAAATTTGCAGGAACTCATTGTCAGTTCCTCTAGAAGCTTGGGCTAGTGAGAGGAAGGCAACAAGATATTGGGAGGTAGGATGGCTTCTTTCCAGTAGACTAAAGTATAGGGTGACACACCTAAGGAGTTCTTGGGTGTGACTCAATCAGCCCAAAGTGCATTCGGAAGGGCTATGTGCCAACTTCTTTGATTTTCTATGACCATTTTCTTCAAAATCCTAATGAGATTTTTATTTGCAAATTTTGCTAAACCATTACTTTGTGGATAGTAGTTAGCAGAATAATGTAACTTAATCCCTTTCTCATTTGCAAATGCAGTCAGTATAATATATGAAAAATAAGAAGCATTATAAAAGACCAGGGAAATTGGAACCCCAAATCTGGTCATAATATGATTTTGCAAGAAGTCCATAACTGCATCTTCATTCACTTTTCGCAATGGGATGGCCTCTACTCATATGGTGAAGTAGTCTGTTGCTGTCAGGATGTACTTGTGCTGCAATGAAGAATTTGGATTTATCTCTCCAATAATATCAATCCCCCATTGCTAAAAAATAATAACTGGCTTTAATGGTCCTGCTGCCTTTGCTTGTCTTTCGCCGCTTCTTTGACAAGTGTCACATTTCTTGACATAAGCGTGAGCATCCTTGAATAGAGTCAACCAATAATACCCAGCCCTCAAAATATTATGTTTTGTAGTATCTATTGAGAAATGACCTCCAGCAGGGCCATCATGTAACTCTATAACAAACTTAGCTGCATCTTCGTGTTCCAAGCATCTGAAAAAAAATCATCATATTTTTTCCTAAATAGAACTCCATCAATAATCTGATATGAGGATGAATTTAAGCGTAACTCTCTCCTCTACTTGGAATTCCAGTGTTCAGGAAATTATCCTTGTTAAAGATAATGAACCAGGTCTCTGTACCAAGATTCTGGAGCTGTAAATAAAGGACATACATCAACCATGTGTAACTCAGCTTCATTCTTGCAATTGTTATCTTCATTGTCCTGAATATCAGTCATAAATTTGTAGACCCCTTGCCCTTTGACTATGGTCACTGGTTTGAATTATAAGTAGTATTCTTGTAACGTTGTTACCTAGTTACCTCTTCTTTCTCCTAACTCTTTCTGTATGAAAAGATATCGGACTGTCGGATGTGGAACTATCACTTTAGTATGGTTCTTCAGTATATATGGTCTGAATTGCTTCACTGCCTTAAAAACTACATAAGCTTGCTTATCAACTATGGGGTAATCCAATTCATCACCTTGTAGGCTAGTGCTCATAAACGATATGGGGTACTAATCTCCCCCTTCTTCTTTTTTCATGAGCACTACTGCTAATGAGTTTTTTGAAGCAAAATTGTATAAGATGAAGTATTTTTCAAAGTTGGGAATTTTAAGAGATGGTGCATGGGATATTGATGTTTTGATCTTGTTGAATGCACCCTTCTCTGAATCAATCCACTTGAATTGGACACTTTGCTTGACCATTTTTTGGAAAGGTATGTCTATCTGAGCAAAATTTGGCACAAACCTTCGCACAAATTTTATTGTCCCCATAAAAGAATGCATGCCCTTTTTATTATGGGGTAAAGGGATCTGTTCTATTGCTGTAATCCTCTCTGGGTCTATTGAGATCCCTTTCTTTGAAATTACATGACCTAATAGCTTTCCTTTTGTAACAGTGAACACACATTTCTTTGGGTTTAAAGAAATGGCATACTTTCGATAGCATTCAAAAATTTGTTTTAAATGAAACGCATGTTCTTCTCTTTTCTTTGAAAATATCATGACATCATCCAAATAAACCGCTACACTCCAGCCAATAAGACCATGGAAAGCTATGTCCATAGCCTTTTGGAAAGTTTCTCCAGCATTAATGAGTCCAAAGGGCATTCTTCTGTATGCAAAAGTCCCCCACTTAATTTTGAGAGGGTCTTCAGTCTATCTTCTTCTGCTACTAACACTTGGTTGTAGCCTAAGAATCCGTCTAACAAAGAAAACAACTCATAGCCTGAGACCATTTGTAATATCTGCTCCATGGGTGGGACATGGTAATTGTCTTTATCAGATGCACGGTTTAAATTTTTGATCAAATCAACATAGATCTAGGGATGATGCACAATCATGGACTCCTTTAAAGACACGTTAGATGCCACATAATACTGGAAAAACATGGAACCTTTGACTTTAGGTCAAAATTAGGGGTACTTCCCTAACTTATTTGAAGGTGAAGTAAAAAGACAAAAGATAGGTAATTGAATCAACTTTCATAATATATAACATTTATGCAGAACAAATGTGTGTAAATTATTATAAAATTAGTTTCCATGAAATTGGGTTTTCAAAATTTTAACACATCATAACATATATGTTTGTGCGGGTGTAACAATATATGCGGTAAATGATGTCAATTTTGTATAAAATCTTGCAGACATGTAAATGACATATGGGCATAGTGCAACACTATCTATTCATATTGTTTCATGAATTTATTTATTAATTATTGAAGTCAGAAAACTCAAAATGAAAATGTTGTGTGCGGGTACAACACTTTAGAGGAAAAAATTAATGAAATCCTTGATTTCTATATATAATATTGTAGAGCTCACTCTCTTATAGTGCACCATATAGTTTTCTTGGCAAATGGTGAAGGCAATCAAAATTTATATAAAAAACAATCTATGTATCTATTTTCGAAAACTAACCTGTGTCATTTAGAAAATAATAATAAATAATTAAAACATACATTTGAAGGAAAATATTACATATTCAGAATCGTAAGATCGTACTCTACAATATTCTAAATTTTCATATAAAAACATTGTGTTTATCAAAGCAAAACACGCCATCGAAACTAAGCAGATTGATAGAATTCTAAAAGATAGGAAATAGCCCTGGTTTTTATGTCCTAGACAATAGGTTCAGTAGTCTGAAGCTAATTCCAAACATAATTCCAAACCTTATTCCTGCCAATTTTTTAAAATTTTAAAACATGCATATGCGTTATAGCTTATTCATATCGCATATGTGCTATATTGCATATGTGATCCATATCGCATATGCGATATAGCCCATATGTGATTCATATCGCATATGCATTATAACGAACATGCGTTTTTTCTTAACTAATTTGGTACAAGAGTAGAAAAGAGTAATGGCACCCATATCCCATTATAATACCATTTAGACTCCCCATCACCACCACTACCATCATCATCATCATC
>LPNX010829399.1:230411-249353 GCA_001517045.1 Pseudotsuga menziesii | reverse complement strand
ATCATCATTATAGTCATCATCATCATCATCATCCTCATCACATCCTCATCATCATCACCGTCATTGTTCATCATCATCATCATCATCATCATCGTCATCATCATCATCACCCTCATCCTCATCCTCCTCATCATCATCATCATTGTCACCCTCATCCTCATCATCATCATCATAGTCATCCTCCTCCTCCTCCTCCTCATCACCATCATTGTTCATCATCATCGTCATCGTCAGCATCATCATCATCACCATCATCATCCTCATCATCATCATCATCATCATAGTCATCATCATCGTCATCATCATCCTCATCACCCTCATCCTCATCATCATCATCATCACCATCATCACCATCATTGTTCATCATCATCATCATCATCATCATCATCATCATCATCCTCATCCTCATCATCATCATCATAGTCATCATCCTCCTCCTCATCATCACCATCATTGTTCATCATCATCGTCATTGTCATCATCCTCCTCCTCCTCCTCCTCCTCATCACCATCATCATCCTTATCATCATCATCATCATCATCATTATCATCACCCTCATCCTCATCATCATCATCATCATCATAGTCATCATCATCATCATCATCCTCATCACCCTCATCATCATCATCAGCATCATCATCATCATCATCATCACCACCATCATTGTTCATCATCATCGTCATCGTCATAATCATCATCATCATCATCATCCTCATCATCCGCATCATCATCATCATCATCACCCTCATCCTCATCATCATCATCATCATCATCACCATCATTGTTCATCATCATCGTCGCCATCATCATCATCATCACCCTCATCCTCATCATCATCATCATCACCACCCTCATCCTCATCATCATTATCATCATCATCACCATCATTGTTCATCATCATCATCGCCATCATCATCATCATCATCATCATCCTCATCATCCTCATCATCATCATCATCATAATCACCCTCATCCTCATCATCATCATCATCATAGTCATCCTCCTCCTCCTCCTCATCACCACCATCATTGTTCATCATCGTTGTCATCGTCATCATCATCATCATCATCATCCTCATCCTCATCCTCATCATCATCACCATCATCATCCTCATCATCATCATCACCCTCATCCTCATCATCATCACCATCACCATCATTGTTCATCATCATCGTCGTCATCATCAACATCACCATCCTCCTCCTCCTCCTCCTCCTCCTCCTCCTTATTATCACCCTCATCCTCATCATCATTATCATAGTCATCATCCTCCTCCTCTCCATCATCACCATCATTGTTCATCATCATCGTCATCATCATCATCATCATCCTAAGGATCATCATCACCCTCATCCTCATCATCATCCTCAGCATCATCATCACCCTCATCCTCATCCTCATCATCATCACCATCATTGTTCATCATCATCATCATCATCCTCATCATCATCACCCTCATCATCCTCTTCATCCTCATCCTCATGATCATAGTCATCCTCCTCCTCCTCCTCATCACCATCATTGTTCGTCATCATCATCATCGTCATCATCATCATCATCATCATCATCATCACCATCATTGTTCATCATCATCATCATCGTCATCGTCATCATCATCATCGTCATCGTCATCATCATCATCACCCTTATGCTCATGTTCATCATCATAGTCATCCTCCTCCTCCTCCTCCTCCTCCTCCTCCTCATCATCATCATACTCCTCCTCCTCCTCCTCATCAGAATCATAGTCATCATCCTCATCATCATCATTATAATCACCCTCATAGTCATTACCATCCTCATAATCATCGTAATCATCATCATAATCATCGCTATCACAGTTATCATCAACATCATCATCATCATACTCATCATCATCATAGTCATCCCTCCCTCCCATGATTCCCTCCACACCTTCCTCTCCCTCATTTGACTTCCCCCCCCTCATAACCAATGTAATGTTGGGCCATGATCCACCCCATTTAATGCTAAGTTGCATATTTGATATGCACTAAATCGCCTATGCGTTTTGGAGATCACGTAAAAAAATTGCCCGTTAATTAAAAAGCATTGTATCCATATCGCATATGCGATAAAACAGAGGTGTGTTATATCGCATATGCGATATGTGTTATATAAAAAATGTTGGGTTGCGTGCTGCGGGCTAGGTTTACTGTAGAAAAATACATAATTCTTCTGAACCCGCACACAGAGAACTGTTCAATGTGCAATTTAATCATTACTTACATAATTCCATAGGTTTTGTACAAGTTTGGGTGGATTTCAATGGGGAATGGACGTAATAGAGGTCGAAAGTTAGCGAGGAAGGTGCTTACACCGGAAGAAGCTGAAAATAAAAAAGAAAAAAAGAGGAAAGATTCAAGAAATAATTGGAATTCATTACATGAGCAAATAGTTCCCATTCCCCCTCAACAGATACTTGACGTAGAGGCTGAGGAAGATAATGCAACATTAAAGGAAGCTGGTTATACAGAAGATGATATTATTGATCCATTAGTAAATAGAAAATCTTGTGAAGAGTTCAATAATTATGTTGCTCCTGATGCAAATATGACTCAGCAACAACCATGGCCGGTGATTCAATCTCCTAATCAAAGTTGTCAACCTGTAGTGGATGTAAACGTCACTCCAGCATTTCAAACGGCAATACATTTTGCATCAAAACGAAAGAGAGCTCCTAAACACATACAAGTGGACGAGAGAGAATTGAATTCCATGGAAGGTAAAGTGGCTAAAAGCAATATCCTTCGTCATTGTTCTCAAATAATGAAACAATATTTTGATAACAAATCCGAAACCGGTAAATTCCAATTGTTTTTATCTTTGCTTAAATCTAGAAATATGGCCACTGTTAGAACAAATTTAGGTATAGGAACAATAAAGAATATCGAATCAAGTAATCACATTGTTAAATCTCTTGCTACTGCATTCACATCGATTGGTAAAAAAACTCGTTCACAGGACTGTAATGTGGCTCGTTGTGTATTGGCTGAATCAATTGTATGTAGATCCACAAGACAACGTCGTTTACTTAAATGCACATCACAAATTGTGCCTTTACATCCAAAGACACTTAAAAAATATTCAGTAAGAAGAGACAACCTTGATGTAGAGGGACAAATGGAAACGTTATGGGAATTTAGCGGTAGGTTTCCCCGTAAAGACATGAATTTAGTCAAAGCAGTGAAGGGCCTAGTGCACACGTTTTGGCAGGATAACACTAGGCCTTCTTCTAACATGAAGGATGTGTTAAAAAATTGTAGGGGTTATAGAAACAATGAGCCTCATGTTAAACATTATCTTGACATGACACAAACTCAACTGTTCGAGATGTTTAAATTTTCCCTCGTAGATCTAAGGCCCGGGCAAAGATCTTTTGAAAAATGGAAGCCTTCGTATGTTAGAATCATTACCATTCAGAACACTTGTTGTTGTAGATACCACATATATTTTGACCCATATTACCATACATTTGCAGATATATGTCATTTTTTTCATCCTAACCATGTGCAGGAATGCTCAAGTACAATATCGCCAATGTCATCCAGAGATTTCATCCATAGCATAATGTGTCTAAGGCAAGATGGGAAGACACGTTACTTAAAACAACGTGTAGACGGTTCTTGCAACAATTGTGGTGGGATATCATTATGGTTTGATTGCATCCATGAAAGTGAAGATCAAGCATTCTGGAATGCAATTGTTGAGAGGCAGAACTATCAGTATGAGACATATCAGCTACCTGATGGGAAAGAAAGCAGGAAGATTAAATTGGTGACGTTACAGGTAAATTGTTGAATATTGACATATTAATATTCATGTACATATCTTTTTATGTGGTTTTATAACACTGCTTATTTTTTTACACCAGGTGCAAGTATGTGATTTTATTCCAGAGTTTCATGGAAAGATCCAACAGTACATTCAACATGTCAATATGGCATGGTGGCAAGATGAGCAATTCAGAATATGCTGAGACACCTTCCCTCTCAGAACAATACTATCAGGGGTTTACCTTGCAGAAAATTACACCCTACAACCACAAAATGAAATACAAAGTCAATACTATCACTCAGAGCAGGTGAGCATAATGGTGCATATCACGTATCGACATGGTCCAGATAGCAATGAAGAGAAACATGTGATACTGAAAGAAATTCACTTCTACATAAGTGACGTCCGGACCCATGACATCCATTACGTGCAATATTGCTTTAAATTATTCTATGATCATGTGATAGCTATGGATATACTATTTTATCGTCATTTCATTTGGTCAAATGGTTGTGTTGGACAGTTCAAGAATGCACATGTATTTGAATGGTTGTGTTTGTTGTACATAAAATATAAGCTGCCACATGTATGGAACTACTTTGAAACTGGTCCTGGAAAAGGAGAACACGATGGTGCTGGTGCATGAATTAAAAATGTCCTTCGAAGGGAAGAGATAAAGTTTACAGGTGCTCGCCTTTGAGATGCTGCATCTATAGTGAAATGGTGTGCATCTGTCATGGGAGAAAATCAATAAGGAAACACCTAGTGCGGAAAATATTCTGGGAGGTGACAAATGTGGACCGATCCCAAACACATCAGGTGAACACAGTGCATGGAACTCAACAGTTTCATTCAATTAGAAGCTCAGATAACTCGACCCTACAAATTTGGACAAGATTGAAGGCTTGCTTTTGCAGTTGCTATAGCATTGATGAATGGGATGATTGTGAGTATACATATACCATTGATACATGGGATTGAGTGACACTTGGCACCAATTTCAGTGGGGTTAATGAAATAGACCATTTGGAAGATGACCAAACACATATTTATACAAACTATGATCACATATCGGATCTCATACAAGCAAGTACATGAGTAGTACCTAAATAAGAAAATCCATTTATGTATTGTTTAATCAACCTATGTAGAATTTAATTTATGTAGAAATTAGAAATGCAAGACCTTATTTAAAAAATGTATTGTTAACTCGACCTATTTCCTTTCACAGGTCAGATATATGCAGTGGTTGCCCCAAAAAATAATGAATGGGCTTCTGACTATTGGTTGGCACGTTGCTTAGAGGGGAAACACACCATTCTCGAACTTGTTACAGATGATGAAAATATTGAATTCCCAACTGGCTCGATGTTTATAAAAGGGGAGTACTTGACACTCGCAACACAAAAGAAAAGGAAGGGTGGGTATGTATATCATGATTATAGACCGAGAGCTATTGTATACCACTTCACCAACCTAGTAGTTGGTATAAACATCAAGTTGTGCACACTTGGTCACAAAAATAGGTCACATGTACGATACTTGCTACCTCATATAGAGCACGAAATATTGATAGACACCATCAGCACCAGAGATGATCCAAATGGCCTACTCGTCTGAGTGCATTGTGAGTTGCATTATATTTTAACCTTTAAAGTAAATGCTGAAGCACAATTTCAATTACTTAGCCATAGTTTATTCCCAATGTAATAAACTTGTGATTGACTGATACCATTCACAGACATAATATTATTCAGAGGATACTGGACACTATAAAAACGATCGTACAACCTCAGGTGAGTTATCTATAAATCATGTTTGCACATTTTCATTGGGTTCCATTTTTTTTTTCTTATGATGCTACTAATGTCTAGCCTTTCGTGTGCCTAGGATACAAACACCACCTATGGCACATTGGAGGCACCAAGAATGGTGTCTTTAGACACCAACAAATAGAATTCAGAAAATAACATGCTCTCGAGTCGTTGAAATTTACCTTTTTGATGTTTTTAGTTTAATATACATTTAATTACATTGCCATGTACATATTGAAAACCAACTAGGGTTTCATGAACACCAATTTGCTTGCTATCACTAGGGTTGACAAGTTATGAGATGGAACAAAGGTTTAGTGAGCCCTTTATAAGTTATGAGATGGAACTAGAAACACATGGACATGTACATATTGAAAACCAACTAGGGTTTCATGAACACCAATTTGCATGCTATCACTAGGGTTGACAAGTTATGAGATGGAACTAGAAACACATGGACATGTACATATTGAAAACCAACTAGGGTTTCATGAACACCAATTTGCATGCTATCACTAGGGTTGACAAGTTATGACATGGAACTAGGGATTAGTGACCTCTTTACAAGTTATGAGATGGAAGTAGAAACACACAGACATGTACAAATTGGAAAACAACTAGGGTTTCACGAACACCAAATCACATGCTATCACTAGGGTTGACAAGTTATTACATAGAACTAGGGTTGAGTGACCTCTTTACAAGTTATGAGATGGAACTAGAAACACATGGACATGTACAAATTGGAAAACAACTAGGGTTTCATGAACACTAGTTTGCATGCTATCACTAGGGTTGACAAGTTATGACATGGAACTAGGGTTTACTGACCTCTTTACAAGTTATGAGATGGAACTAGAAATACATGGACATGTACATATTGAAAACCAACTAGGGTTTCATGAACACCAATTTACATGCTATCACTAGGGTTGACAAATTATGAGATGGAACTAGGGTTTAGTGAGCTCTTTACAAGTAATGAGATGGAACTAGAAACACATGGACATGTACATATTGAAAAGCAACTATGGTTTCATGAACACCGATTTGCATGCTATCACTAGGGTTGACAAGTTATGAGATGGAACTAGGGTTTAGTGAGCTCTTTATAAGTTATGAGATGAAACTAGAAACACATGGACATGTACAAATTGGAAACCAACTAGGGTTTCATGAAAACCAATTTGCATGCTATCACTAAGGTTGACAAGTTATGAGATGGAACTAGGGTTTAGTGAGCTCTTTACAAGTTATGAGATGGAACTGGAAACACATGGACATGTACAAATTGGAAACCAACTAGGATTTCATGAACACCAATTTGCATGCTATCACTAGGGTTGACAAGTTATGAGATGGAACTAGGGTTTAGTGAGCTCTTTACAAGTTATGAGATGGAACTAGAAACACATGGACATGTACATATTGAAAACCAACTAGGGTTTGATGAACACCAATTTGCATGCTATCACTAGGGTTGAAAAGTTATGAGATGGAAATAGGGTTTACTGACCTCTTTATAAGTTATGAGATGGAACTAGAAACACATGGACATGTACATCTTGAAAACCAAGTAGGGTTTTATGAACACCAATTTGCATGCTATCACTAGGGTTCACAAGTTATGACATGGAACTATGGTTTAGTGACCTCTTTACAAGGTATGAGATGGAACTAGAAACACATGTAAATGTATGGTATGGTGTGGTAAATGTTATTATGGTATGGTATGTTAGTATGGTATGATGTTAGTATGTTATGGTACATGTTATGTTATTACAGGGTATTGTAGGGTATGGTATGGTATGTTCATATAGTATGATGTTAGTATGTTATGTTATGGTATGTTATTGTATGTTAGTATCATAGGGTATTGTAGCGTATGATGTTAGTATTGTAGGGTATAGTATGGTATGTTAGTATGGTATGATGTTAGTATGTTATGGTACATGTTATGTCAATATAGGGTATTGTAGCGTATGATGTTAGTATTGTAGGGTATAGTATGGTATGTTGGTATGGTATGATGTTAGTATGTTATGTTATGGTATGTTATTGTATATTAGTATGGTATGATGTTAGTACCATAGGGTATTGTAGGGTATGATATGGTATATTACACATGCATGCATGACTTAGAAGTAGAAACACATGTAAATTTAGTGTTATGATGTTAGTGTAAGTAATTTAGGTAGTGCATGGTATGGTTATGATGTTAAAAAGTTGAGGATAGCCATAATGTTAAAAAGTTGATGAGTCATAAATTCTTCCTTTAAGTATTGGAAATTCATATTAGCACACATGTGAACCACACATATCATTATATCACATAGGTGAACCACACATCATGTTCCAAGATCAAGTCAACCATTTATGCATAAATTTGAACCTTGCTTTATATTATATATGTATACAAATAATGTTACAAAAATTGGCATGCCACATGGCCATTGTAGAAAGAGAAAGTTGATATGTCAACTTGAATGATAGCCGACTTAGTCGATCAGCTGACTAAGTCGATGAGCTGACTTAGTCGATCAGCTGACTAAGTTGATGAGCCGACTTAGTCGATCAGCCGACTAAGTCGGTCGACCGACTAAACTAGAGATTAGGTCAGCCACCTAAGGTCGTGTCGGTTCACCGAACCGACAGGTAGTTATTTTGTAATTGTTTTGTAATCATATATATTAGGCTGTTGAGCCAGATGAGAAGGAAGTTTAGTTCTCTGTGTTGTATGGACTCATTCATGTAATATAATCTGTTAATTCACCTATTTGTTCTTATCTCTTGTCTCTGTTTCATATGTATATTTTAGTATGTATTATTGGTAACCTTATGTGATCTGTGAGATCTCAACATTGGTTTCGTTGCCGGTAGTACATGTCTGAAATATATGCAAATAGATGATACTAGAGCAGGAGATTAAGGACTAGTGGAAACGTAAAGTTGCAAACTATTTGCAGAATTACGCACGAAGGAATAGATTAACAATTGCACAAGCAAAAGAAAGATTCTTCACCGAAACACTTGAAAAGTTTGTAGAATCAGTGCCCCAACTTCTGAAGAAACTACTGGATGAGAAAGTTGAAAGGGACTAAAGAACAATAGTTGCTGGAAAAACTGATCCGAGGAGGTAGAACAAACTTGTTGGAGTGGTTCGAGAAAATCATCAACGACTTCTGTGAGGAGCAAGCAGTTGAAGACAGAACTTCGGTGGAAACCGTCAAGGAGAAATTTTACATAGATCTCACCGAGCAATTTCTGTGCTCCTTACTGACCTTGCTGTTCAAATTCCTGATCGAGAAGGGAGTAGGACATATTGTTAAACCACGTCCATCACTTCACAAACTGCCATCAAAATCTAACTAGGCAGAGAAGCAAAGGAAGTGGGAAAAATTTATTGCAGAAAGGGAGTGGGAATACTTTCTAAGCAAATAAACCAAACTATCCGGGCTTTCTAAAAGCGTTGGGTAGGCTATGGGGGGGTAGCTGGTCATATTTCAAGATAGAGTAGAGTGGATTCTAGTCGACTAGAAATAGATACCATTCACCAGTAATGAGAAGTTGACCAAAAGAAGAACTCAAGAGAATAGTATCACACATAGGTATGTCGGACATTTAGAAAATAAAGAGGGAAGAGAGACAACAGAGCAGGGAAGAAAGAAGAGAAAGAGCCTTAGAGCTACATAGAGGAAGGAGTCCTAGGGTGACCGACCAGGAAGAAAATCTGCCAGAGTCAGGTCATGATCGACATGAAGAAGGCGTCCCCTATAGAGGAAGAATTGTGGATAGAGCATCCGAAATCTCTCCAATTAAGAGCTCCCCATGAAGGAACAACCCTCTCTCCATTGAATCTGCGTACTCGGATACATACTATTGTTGAAGAGGACCTTTGACTACGAGCTGGTGACTTTGGTATATGGAGTCGACTAGACGATGAAACATACACTGGAGGACACCTCATTATCTATTTACCAGAGGAAGGAAATTAGGTTACCTTTCAAGCGGCACCCTCCAACCGAAGTATCCAATTACTCTTATAGACACATGAAGGACCACCCCCCTGCCAAATACAGCTTTGGAAGACATGACACATTCAGAAATGTGGACAAATAGTTGTAGTGGGCCCTCGATAGACTAAGTCGACACCAACCGACTGCCAATCGATGAAGAATTGACAACCGATGGGAATGAAAGTTCCGTCGACCATAGTCCCATAGAAACGAATAAACCAATAACCCCACCACCCTCACCCCCACCCCCACCTCCACCACCGCCACCTCTTGAGAGCAATGACAGTGATTCTGACATGGGTCAGGGATCAGCTCACATTCCTCGATATGAGGGGATGAGGACCCCAGACGACACTGGTTCATTTGTAAGTCGACTTGGGAGGAAAACCAAGTTACAGACGAAGATAGACAAATGGCATAGTTCACCGGTGCCTTGAGGAAAAGGGCATTGAATTGGTATATGAACTTTTTGGAAAGACAACCTAGAGCAACCAAAGCCAAGATCAAGGTGCAATTTCTATCATTTTTCAAAGCTCCAGATGCCAAACACCTGGCAGTGAAAAAACTAAAAACAACATCACAGAAGCCAGGGGAAACTGTTTGCGACTATGATAAGCATTGGAAAGACCTTCTGAGCCAGCTGGAATATGTTATAGATGAACAGTTACTAATCCAGTGGTTTCTTTCAGGGTTATCTCATAAAGTGTGCCAACACATCAGTCTGGAAACATTCAAATCTTACGAAGATGCACTAACAAAAGCTCTTCAAGTGGAGATGGACGAGGACATACCCGCTTACCCCATTGACCACATATTGGAAGAACAACTCGAGAGTGTATAGAAGTCTTTAATGGAGTTAAACCTCAAGAATCAAGAGATCTGGTGCACAAAGTTCTCGATGATCAGACACTCTAAAGACAAATGTCGACAGGAATACAGCCGACAGGATGTTCGATTCATGCAGATGAAGTCTTTTTCCAACATCTGCCAGGAACATGGGGACCACTCAAAAAAATACTGCCCGTTCAACATGAAGAATGACAAGGCATCCTGGTGTGCAATCTGCGAAACCAAAAATCATAACATGGCCGAATATCATTTGAAACTGAACAACCGACAAAATTATTAGGCACTCTACCAAACTAATGCAGTTGCACAACATAACGAGCAAAACAATTTACCAAACAATCAGAATGGTCAGAGATATGACGGTCGATGATACAAGCACCAGTTCAACAATCGACGTGGAGGCTACGGAGGAAGAGGTTGATTCCCTAGGAATCGCGACAACCGACTACGTCAACCCATCCAGTGCTTTACATGTTATAAGGAGGGCCATCGGTATGCAGACTGTCCATATAAAGACAGAACTGACCTCAAATTTTGTACTCATTGTGGAGTAGGGGACCACTCACTAGAGGATTGCTGTACCATGTTGGAAAAAATAAATACAAAGAAAAATGTTAATGTCTTGTCCTGTGTGCAAAAAAATGATGTAATAAACACAAAATTTTTGCATATTGTAACTCAACAAGGAACAAAAACAGGAGGTGATAACCCAAGAATCAACAAAATCAAAGAGAAAATTGTATATCCTGATCCACTTAAAGAAAAACAAACATACAAAGAAGCAACCAATGTATTCAAAGAAATTGCATGACAAGAACAAGCTCACGACACTCGACATAACACAATAAACGAATTAATCCAACTCGTATAAAAATACAACTCAGTATCTCAGTTCATCGATTTGCTGTATGAAATAAAATGTAACAACCCTAAAAAACAAACAAAGAACATTTGAAACTTAAATAAAAAAGACAAAGGTGATGCCGATCCACTTGTCGACCTGGAAATCGAAGGATACCACGTCTGACAAGTAGTACTCGACTTCAGATCACAAGTAAACATCATGACTCGTGACACTTGGGAACAAATGGGCAGAACTCAACTCTATGAGTCAGGCATATACCTGAAACTAGCCGACTAGGGCCTAATTGAACCTATTGGATTCTGGAAGAACGTTGACACAACTATAAAAGGAATCTCGACCAAGGTCGACTTCAAAATCATTGACCCTAAGGAAGGATCCAGTTCCTTCCCAGCATTAGTAGGTCGACCTTGGGGTAGAAAGATGAAAGCATCGATATCCCTAGACAAAGAGAGGATAAAACTAAAAGGAAATGGACAAAAGGTCATTGTACCTATCCACCCATCTCAAAGAGAACCTTAGACTGAACCTATCGATGAAGAAGTTGATGTCCAACAACTCTACCAGATTCAAAACAATGCAGATTATATAGAACCGAATATCCATGGGGAACTTCATTTAGGAAACCAAGACTCAGATGCAGAATTATATGATTGGGAGATTGAGAACTATGAAACCCAAGCAAGAGGGTGTTGGACTATTCAAAAAGTGCAAAAAAATCCCACCCAACAGTGCTTCATAGTGTCCATTGTCCCAAAAATATTTGAGAAAAAAATTAGGGAATACCCTACCTTACAACCTACCAATGTCAATACTAC
Source organism: Pseudotsuga menziesii (assembly GCA_001517045.1). Lineage (NCBI taxonomy): Eukaryota > Viridiplantae > Streptophyta > Pinopsida > Pinales > Pinaceae > Pseudotsuga > Pseudotsuga menziesii. Next base: position 237,197 of record LPNX010829399.1, on the reverse strand, counting down.
ACAAATACCAAGATAAAAGGAAAGGGAATCACCGGTCATGCATGTAGAACAAGTTTCCAAAAATATTGGTGAACATGGCCCACTTCAAAGCCTAGTAGAAATGTTTACAGGACAAGCTGCTCGATGTTGGGATACACATCAGACAAGACTGCAGACCTGGACAACAGCTTTGACTAACTTTGTCGAAAGGTTTGGAGGAAAGAAGTTAACCCAACAAGCCCAGATACCTACATTCACTCAAGGATAGAACCCAGAAGATCATATTAAAACCTGTGAAAAAGAGTGGAGAAGACTTGGATACAAGGATGAACGAGCATGGCCACACCTGTTCTCATCAACCCTCGCCGAATTACCAAACAAATGGTATAATATGGAAGAAGCTAGAGGTGAAACATTCCTATGGCATGAACTCAGGGAAAATTTCATTAAATATTTCAACTTTATACCACAAAATGAAAACTTGGTTGAAACAACAAAACAAATTAAAGAATTTATACAGCCGACCGAAAACAAACCCTTAAAAGATAACCGACATACAATGAAATGTAACAATATACAAATGAGGACAAAACCATAGTCGACAAGACTATAGTTAGAAAACGAAAACACGGAAGGAAAAAGATTTAGATGGAAATCCAACCATGTCGAAACAACCAAACCTATTTGTACAATCCTTAAAGTGGAAACAACCGACAAACAAGATACCGACAGAATGACTACAGCTGACTTCCCTGCCACATTCTCACAGTTTAATGAAGGAAGTCAACCGATCAATGAAGCCAATGCACCAGAATTGCTAGATGCTGAGGTCAAAACTAGAGAATTCGACATCTCAAATGATGATCGACCAAAAATGGCAAAGATTGGTGATTACTAGAGTGAACAGCAGACCATAGAGATAGTGAATTTATTAAAAGAGTTCCAAGATGTATTTGCTAGAGATTATAAATAACTCAAAGGCTTAGTCCATGAAATGGGAGAAATGAATATTGATACTAAACCTGATGTTTCACCTGTGAAGAAAAGGCCATATAAACTAGCTCATAAATACAAAGAGATAGTCAAAAAGGAATATAGCATGCTTGCAGCAGGCATCATCTATCCTATAGACCAATCAGAATGGGAAATTCCAATGGTTGTACAACTTAAGAAACATGATCTGACCAAACTAAGAATTTGTGTCGACTTCAGAGAACTAAACAAAGTGACACTAACAGAGCCATTTCCAACTCCTTATGCAGATGAAATCTTAAATGAGGTTGCAGGACATGAATGCTACTCATTTACAAATGGATTCTCAGGTTATAACCAAGTGCCAATAGCTAAAAAAGACCAGAAGAAGACAACCTTTGTGTGTGAATTTGGTTCATTTGCTTACAAAGTTATGCCTTTTGGATTAAAAAATGCACCTGCGGTATTTTCTAGAATCATTGTCAAAACATTTCAGGAATATATCTACAAGACCATGGCAGTATACTTTGATGATTGGACAATATACTCCATGTTAAAGGATCATTGCAAATGACTCAGACTTATGTTGGAGAGATGTCGACAAATCCAACTATCCCTAAACATTAAGAAATGCATATTTGTGACCCCCATAGGGATATTATTAGGGTACATTGTCTGTAAGGAAGGTATTAAGGTTGATTTTGCAAAGATTAAAATTATCCTTGACCTAAAACCACCATCAAACCCAAAACAAGTCAGGGTGTTGCTTGGCCACATAGGATATTACAGAAAATTCATAAGATATTACTCAGATATGACCTATCCTCTTGAATAACTATTAAGGGAAGATCAAGAGTTCAACTGGATAGAGGAGTGCCACATATCATTCGAAAAATTAAAAAGAAAACTAGTCAAAGCAACAATCCTAAAGTTTCCAAACTGGTCAATCAAATTCCATGTTCATATTGATGCATCAGGCTTAGCAATAGGAGCAATCTTAACCCAACCAAGAGATGATGGAATGGATTATCCTATAGTTTATAGTAGTAGAAAATTAAACAAGGCTGAGAGAAACTATTCAACAACAGAAAGAGAAGCACTAGGAATGGTCTTTGCACTACAAAAATATCGACATTATCTCTTAGCCAACCCATTTATATTCTATACAGACAATCAGGCCTTGAAGTATCTTGTCAATAAACCACTACATCATGGAAGGATCCGTCGATGGCTACTTCTCTTTCAAGAATTCAAGTTCAAAATCATTGTCTAACCAAGAAAGTTAAATGTCTGTCCCAACCATTTATCCTGAATCGACATAGGAGAAGAACCGACAGGCATCGACAATGACTTACCTGATGCACATTTATTTTCGATAGAAGTAGTCCCCACAGAACTAGAAGAAATAGCCTAGTTCTTGGAATATGAACATGCACCAGAAGGAATGAGTACAAATAAAAAGCAGATCTTAGCTATGAAGGCTACACCATACAGTATTATAAACAGATTCTTATACAAAATGGGATTAGATGACATCCTCAGAAGGTGTGTACTATAACACAAACAAGACAACATTCTGCATGAAGCACACTGTGGACCTACTGGAGGACATTTCTAGGCAGACACAACTGCAAAGAAAATCCAACAGTCAAGGTTATGGTGGCTGACACTCCACAAAGATTGCAAAAATTTTGTCAGTCAATGTGACAGATGTCAACAACTAGGTCGACCCCTGCCTAGCATAGAAATGCATTTGATATCAATAAACCCAAGTTTGACATTTGAAATTGTTGATGTATATGTAACTTCGGAATGCATTCTTCTATGTATTTCATATATTGTAACCCAATGTTTATTCCGGGATGTTTCTATTATGTATTTGAGTCATGTGGTCATGCCCCGATGTTCCGATCGGGAGGATTAATAATGTAAACAATTCATATCAAGTCATTAGGTAAGTCCCCACAGTTTAGGGGCACTTGGGTTATTATACACTAATTAAGGTGTAGGCTCAAGTAATTAATTATAAGTTATTCCTACATGGTTGAGTGCACTTCAAGTAAACAGAAGAATATAAATAGAGAGTGAGAGTCTCTCTATTTATCACTTGTGAATTACATCACTTGCTCTCTCAAGTGTGGCGCACCTTTGGAGAAGGAAATACTTTGGCTTGACAGAAGACAGAAGGCTGCTGTTATGTTGGGAGGTCATCTTACTGTGTTGGGATCACATCTTGTGGTGATACTATCTTAGAGGAAGTTGAGGGGTTTTCTCCATTTATGGTTTCCCCTCCTAAAATCTTTGTGTCTCTTGTCTCTTGTGATGTGCTTATGTTATTGCTGTGCTTGTTATTCTCTCAGTGAAAAGATCCTAACATAATGCTAGCTTAAATGTTGAAAAACTAACATGGTATCAGAGCTAACCTGAGAAGAATACATTGTGCAGCTACAGGAACTAGGGATTCCTATTTTGTGGATCTTCCTCCACAAATTTTCAGCAAAAGTATGCTAGGATGACTCTCCATTAAATGGTGCATCGTTCTGTCGATACGGAATTCAATTTCAAGCATTTTCAGTTTCGATGTGGAAATTAGGGCTTTCTACAGAAGAGGAATTTTTGGGTGAGACCAGCATAGGATTTTTCTCCTCATGAAAACCGAAATTTAGAGACCTGGATCAATAAATTTGGTTGGGTGAAACTCCGGGAAAGTCAAACCCTAGTTTGACCCTGAGCTAGGAGAAACCCTAAATACTAAAACTGCTAAGTTTTGGTAACGTCACCATATTCTGAGATTGGCGAAGTCTCAGAAGCTGAAAATTGCAAGGGCCGACGATAAAATCCTGATGAACACTATGTAAAACGTTTAGCCTCTGATTCGCTATATTCTGGGAGATATGATCTATCCAAGTTAGGGTTCCATCCTCTTCCAGAAATCATCCATAAATAGGACACCTGGGGAGATCTGCAATATCTTGGGCTAAAGAGGTCCAAATGGAATTTCTGAAGATTTTCCAGAAAGGGCATGGACTTTAATTTCTGTGGTCCGAAGGTCAGACTCAGACTATGAACCAGTGACACGTGGAATTCTATACAACTTCGTTGTTCTGAACAGTCCAGTAACAGGTCACCTTGGGAAAAGGATCATAAATCCTAAATGGTGAAACCAATTCTGATGAAGCCTATGTTGTTGGATCAGGGACATGCGAGGTTACCTCAGTGAGAAATTTTAGACATAGAGGAGTAGTAATTTCAAATAAATCACAGAAACAGTAACAGGAATTTCTGCAGAAGAAATCAGAAAATTAGGGCTTCCTGTTCCAGGAGTTTCCCTTCACTGTTTTCAGAAAAGGAGTACATTGGACAGCTCCATTTGAAGAGATATATCTGTTCATCCAATCAGATCTGAAAGATTCCAAGTTTTGAAAATTAGGGTTTCTGTGACAAACCCTAGATCAACGAACTCCAGGACAAGGACGGACACCTCAAATCGGTAAGATCTAATCCTTTGCTATTTCCATTTGAGGTTCTCATTTCAATATGATATATCACATCAGCTTAGTTAAAAGCTTGCGGAAGTTGACAACTTCCAAACCTGGAAGTATATGATCTCTCTGAAGAAAATGGATTGGACACCTACATGAGTATAGAGGTTCTAGTTTCAGAGGGAGACGAGGCCAAAGAAGACATCATGCTCATGCTGCAGAGGATGATGAACCATCCAAAAAGAGATCCAGACATGAAAGTGAAGACTCTTCAAGCGAGGATGAATATGTTCTGTAATCAGCTCTCATAGGTAACATTACTCATGGAAGTGATGATTGGCTTATAGACAGTGGGGCTTACAAACATATGACGGGATTCAAGGAATCCTTTGTAAGACTGTCAGAACATGAATCACCTCACAAGGATTGAAGAAGAACCTTCTCTCCATTTTAGCATTGATGCAAAAGGAATGTGGGCTGCATTCATAGATGGTCAAGTCATCGATGATGTGGTAGTGAATGAAGAACAAGAAGGAGGCTTGTACAAATTGAAGGGATATCCAGAACAAGCCTTGATCCATGACACAGTAGAGCCAAATGAGCTTTGGCATAGAAGGCTTGCACATGTGCATTATAGAGCACTACCTATTGCAAGCAAAGCTGTTGAAGGTCTTCCATAATTCCAAGCTATTTGAAGGGAAGAACAAAATCAGAATATGACCTAAAGAAATCAATTGAAGAATGTGAAGATCTAGAATGCAGAGACCATGCAGTCATAAGAGTCTCTCAAATCAAAGAACAACTTGAAGCGGTAAAAGGAAAAGTGAAGAATGCAAAAGTGGTGATGGCCACCTTGAATGGCATCCCAGGATCGTGGAATTCATTCATTCAAGGAATGTGTTCCAGAAGGAAGTGATTACTTTCAGCAGACTACGAAGAAGCTCGAATCATAAGAAGAGAAGAGAAGATGGGAGCAATTAAAGATCAAGCTTTCACCTTTCAAAGAAGATCCCTCAAGCAATGAGGAATATGAAGAACTCAACTCTTGAAGAACTTCTTATCCACCTTAGCTTTTGGATAAGAAACAATGCTATGATGAATGAAGAAGACGATGCAGTTGAAGGCTCAAGAAGGAGTCTACCCTCGAAACAAATAAAGATAAGTATTCAATTGTCATTTCATGATATTGTTTTGTTATGCATTTGTTTATATTCAGTTATTATATCATGCATGATAGGATGTTTGCATTAATGACGGTATACTACTAATATGCATATGGGTAAGTATCTCATGGTGCTATACAAATTCTCCATTGCTACTTATCTAGAATGAAACCTCTTTGCTGACATATTGGATTAGTGCACAATCCCAATGTTGTCCTGGTAGATATGGAAGGCATCTAGAAAGTTTTAGTGAGATATGGATGAATGTTGTATTGGCTAAAGTAGTTGCATGATCATATATTAATGCATAAGTATTTTCCAGTATGAATATTCCTTATGAAATGTTTCTAACCATATAAATGCATTTGACTTGTAGGAAATATTGCATACATAATCGCCTACAAGCAAAGAAGAATGAAGATTTGTTTCGAAGAACAAGTGATGACATTTCAAAATAAAGAATAATATGACGAGTGCAGTGACATCATTGATGCAGAACCTTCTAGCCTCCAAGAAGAAAGGGAAGACCAGTTCAAGAAGAATGATGTCAGGGCACTGTATCGATACATGAAGAGAAGTTCGTAGTTCCATCATGCAGTAGATGGAAACATCGTGGGATACAAAGCAAGATTTGTAGCATGAGGCTTCTCACGAAAGGAAGGCCTAGACTACGAAGAGACATTTGCAGCCAGTGAGAGTTGAAACACATACATGATGAGCCTGATGAAGATCTTAACCTTTGCTACAAGGTTGAAGATGTAAGTCTATACACTAGATGATCACATAGAATATTAGTAGCATAGGAAGCTACTTGTCACTCCGGTACAGAATGTTTTCAGTGCATAGAAGACAGAGGGAGTATGATGCTTCGCTTCAGAGGGAGTGACTACAGAATATATTGAGGTTCGACATGGTACAATAGGATGGGCATGTTACTGATGACTCTGGGCTTTACTGAGAGTAAAGTGGATTCCAACCTTTGCTCCAAGGTTGAAGGTGGAAGACCAGTGATGCTCCTGTTATGTGTCGATGCACTATTGTTCTAGGTATGGAGGTGTGGCAGAGTACAGATGGAATCTTCCTTGGACAAGGGAAGTATGCAGTAGAGATACTGAAGAGGTTCAGGATGATGGACTGCATGACCACACCTATGGCATCAAACATGAATCTATTGAGTGATGCTTCATTAG
>LPNX010829399.1:168740-230156 GCA_001517045.1 Pseudotsuga menziesii | reverse complement strand
ATCACTATATCAGGGATATGGTGCAGAGAGGAGCAGTGAAGCTCCTGTATGTTGTGACGGAGGAACAGATAGCTGATGTATTGACGAAGCCATTGGCTATGCTGAAGTTTTAGTACTTCAGAGAGAGACTTGGTGTTCTCCATATTGAGGCTTCCTCCCAGAGACAGTGATGAGATCCAGAGCCATTCTGACATGGTGAGAGGATTGGTTCCTTCCATGGTCAGATGTAAGGGCTGAGCCATTCTGTCATGGTGAGAGGATTCAGTTCCTTCCATGTCATATATGAGTACTGAGATTGTGCCATTCTGATGAGTAGGTCAGATGTAAGGGCAGGGCCATTCTGTTCATGGCTAAAGGATTTAGTTCCTCCCATGTCAGATATAAGTGCAGAAATCTCTCCTCATTGTGAGCTGAGAGTCTTCCATCATTGGATGGGATTGTGCCATTCTGACGAGCAGGTCAGATGTAAGGGCAGGGCCATTCTGTTCATGGCTAAGGGATTTAGTTCCTTCCATGTCAGATGTAAGTGCAGAAATATCTCTTCAGTGTGGTTGAGAGTCTTCCATCATTGGATGGAATTGAGCCATTCTGACGAGTAGGTCAGATGTAAGGGCTGAGCCATTCTGGTCATGGCTAAAGGATTAAGTTCCTCCCATGACAGATATGAGTGCTGGCCATTCTGTCGAGTAGGACAGATGTAAGGGAAATTTCCACTCTCCTGGAGAGTGGAGGCGCATGGTCAGTTACCATGTAGCTCAGTCAGGGATTGGGGGCCATTCTGACAAGGGTGTAGGATTCAGTTCCTACCAGGTCAGATGTGAGTGCACAAATCTTTCATCATTGTGAGCGGATATGGTTCCTGCCTAGATGAGAGTCTCCCATCATTGTGAGCGGATTTGGTTCCAGCCTGGATGGGATTGTGCCTTTCTGACGAGTAGGTCAGATATAAGTGCAGGAAATCTTTCATCATTGTGATCGGATATGGTTCTTGCTTGGATGAGAGTCTCCCATCATTGTGAGCGGATGTGGTTCTAGCCTGGATGGGATTGTGCCTTTCTGACGAGTAGGTCAGATATAAGTGCAGAGCCATTTCACATATGTTAGTGATGTGATGTCCTATCATGCTGGTGAATGTGAGTGTCGGGCCTTTCTGATGTGATTGTAGTTTACTACGGAAGAATATAAATAGAGAGTGAGAGTCTCTCTATTTATCACTTGTGAATTACATCACTTGCTCTCTCAAGTGTGGCGCACCTTTAAAGAAGGAAATACTTTGGCTTGACAGAAGACAGAAGGCTGCTGTTATGTTGGGAGGTCATCTTACTGTGTTGGGATCACATCTTGTGGTGATACTATCTTAGAGGAAGTTGAGGGGTTTTCTCCATTTATGGTTTCCCCTCCTAAAATCTTTGTGTCTCTTGTCTCTTGTGATGTGCTTATGTTATTGCTGTGCTTGTTATTCTCTCAGTGAAAAGATCCTAACATAATGCTAGCTTAAATGTTGAAAAACTAACAGAAATCTGTGGCATAGACTTCATAGGACCATTTCCTATACTAGCAAAAAGGACAGGTTCAAGGTATATCATAACTGCATTTGAATATGTCACTAAATGGGCAGAGGATGAACCAGTCGACACATGTTCTAGTGAGATAGTTGCTAAGTTTATCTATGAGAATATCATCACTAGATTTGGATGTCCACTAACTCTAATTAGTGACCAGGGAACACACTTCATCAACAGAACTATCAAAACCCTAACCGACCAGTTCCAAATCAACCATTGTCGGAGCACAGCATACCATCCTCAGTCAAATGGAGCAATTGAAGCATTTAATAAAACATTAACAAGAGGACTAACCAAAATATGTAATGCTGATAAGGACGACTGGGACGAGAAAATACCTGCAGTATTATGGGCATACAAAATAACATATAAACGCTCGACTGACCAAACTCCTTTTTGACTAGTCTATGGACAAGAAGCAGTAGTTCTACTACACTTCCAACAACAAACACCTATCATCGCAGAAATCCTACATGTTGATGTCTAACAAGGAAGAAAGGACCGACTATTGCAACTAAGCAAACTCGAAGAGAACCTACTAATGGAAATACAACATCAAGAATTCCAGAAACAACAACAGAAAGCGTGGCACGACCGAAACATCAAGAACAAAAACTTGTCGGTAGGAGACCTTGCTTTACTATACAACAGTCGAGTAAAAGGTAAACCTAAAAATATCCACACAGAATGGATGGGACCTTACATTGTCAAAGAGATACATACCAATGGATCAGTCCGAGTAAGGACCTTACAGGGCATAGTATTTCAGAAACTCGTTAATGGAGCCTGACTAAAACGCTACAGAAAGTAGAAATTCACCTAAAAATAAAAAATAAAAAATAAAAAATACAAATAAAAAAATCATATAACGACCATAACCGTCAACCAAAAGCTATAAAAACTTATAAATCCAAAAGCCAAAAAAAAAATGATGTACATATAGAAAACTATGACAGGAAATTACCCTCTCGACAACTGACATCATGCCCATCGACATAACACCATCGACCATTTTCATCGATCGACCACTTTCATCGTCCATTCTCATAACCGACATCAAACGACGACTTCGATAGTCCCATCGTACATTCATGACATCGAGTGCCGAAAGCAATTTTCCATTAACACACACTCAAGTGTTCCATTTGGAACACCACGTCCACCATTAATACACCCATCGACGCACACATCCACAACATCACCTATAAATATTGGATCGTCGAAGGATCATTCACCGCAATCCATACAGAGAGAGCATCAGAGCATCTAGTCGACTGAAAGCCGAGAAACCCTTAGTGAAATAGACTACCAAACCGACACAATGGCACCTAAACAAACTAGAGCCTCGACCAAAATCCAAGGAACTACAGGCCGCGGATACACCTTTAGTCCGTAGGATGAAAAAAATTAAGAATGCCAAGGTACATGAAGGCTCATGGAAAAAACTATGGGCCGAGATGCAAGAATGGGCTTATGTCAACAAGAAGGCCACTCAAGCCATAGACAAAATCAAATACAACACTATACTCAGCTATGTCAATGCACCACTCATGGCCAGCTTTGGTGGCATGAAGGAAACTGCTGTAAAATTCATCATAAGCCAGTACCACAATGGCCGGTTCTACTTCGACCAACTGGTCGACATCTCTGGAGAAGTCATATACAAGCTAACCGGTCTCTCAAATGAAGGAAACCCAGTACCAATCGATATTAAAGAAGGACTGGTCGAAGAGCTAACTGGGTCAACTTCGGAAAAGAACTCAAAGGGGTTGATGATTAGCCAAATCACAACCCAAACGCCACCGATTGTGGCCAAAATAATAGCAATAACACTCACCCTGGCAGGTCGAGGCAGCAACCTCAAGTTAGACATGTTAGAAGCTGTCGACACCGTCGCTATAGACGGAAGGATATACAGATGGGATGAATATGTTGTTGACATGGTCAAGACCATCTGTGAAAGATGCCAAGAAATGGGGGAATCATCAAGTTCCCCTCCCTAATCTTATGGATAGTCATGTACCATATCTTCCTAAAGGGGAATCCAATTTTTCAGGAACCGTCGCGGTTCCACATGTGGAGATTCAAACCATTCTCCCAGGGAGGAACCTTGCAGGAGCTTGAGAACAGGAAAGTGCTATTGGAGAACTGGATTCAACAACTCAAATTCCGCACGACCAGATGGAGGGTGCCTCAAAACATCTAAAGAAATCTACTGACGAACTCCCACATCCAGCTAGAACTCGACCATACTTCGGTGTGGTACATGAATGGCGAAAAATCAAATGCCAAAGCCTTTGACTACTATCCATCAGTCGACGAGATATTTTAGGAACTGTCTCGATAGGCTAAAACCAAAATACCAGTACGAACAACAGCAAAGAAGGTTGACTTCTCGATCGAGGAGCCTCTCATAGACCAGGAAAAAGAGGAAGACTATGAGCTCAACCTCTATATTAGCACCTTTGTGTCAGAGGAGACACCAGTCGAACACACTAGCTGACTTCAAATAACCATCAAGCCTCCGACAACACGGAGGGAAGAACCCCAGACAACAAAGCCACAACCAGAGTAGTAAGTAATTACTCTGACTGCAGAAAGTGTCATCCCGACCCAGGAGCCAAGGGGAGAGACAAAGCCAGAAAACCCAGAGTATGCTGTCACAAAAAGCATCATTAGAAAATTGTCAAAAGAGATAGCAGCAACTAGGAAGAAGCTCAAGACACAACAACAACAACAAGGAAAAGGTAAGTGCAAGCTTATCCTTCCAGACTCATCAGAATACGAGGAGGAACTGGAAGCCATGACCCTTGACATAATAGAGGATGTCGTAGCAAATAAGGTGTCAGTTCAAGCCCAGTTCCAAATATTCGTCGAGGAAGGAGCCCTAGTGGGTCGACCAAAGAAATCTAAGACCACCCATACGACGACACCTGAAAACGTTGTCGATCTTGTGTTGATGCCTCCACCTCCATCCCTGACAAAAATAACCAAGGAGCAAGTACCGAAAAATCATTTAGTAATCCCCCTCGACTTGTGAAAAAGTGTGATGTCAGAAGCAGTCAAGGAAAAATTTGACAAAGACAAAGATTTGTAGGAATTCATTGAGAAACTGCCTGAGATATTTATGTCAGCCCAGAAGATATCCACAAAACCACCTCTCTTTGAGGTCGGTGGGTACCAACCAGGCCATGAATTCCAGACCCGAACATTTGCCACTATCACTTCAACTTTCGAGAGAAATCCTGACAAGGAAGTTGAAGTGGTTGCACGTTGGACATTGACTATCACTCCGATCATACCTCAAGCTGACCTACCAGCCACTGCACCGACTGGAGGAGAAGAAAATGAGGAGGACATATCTCGACAAATTAACCAAATGTTCTCTGACTTACACTCACCTCCATNCACTCACCCACACTTCCCCCAACCCAATCACCCCCAACTGTTCACCAACTCCATCCCCACCACCACCACCACCCCCAACTCAGAGCAAGCCCCACCACAACCAGCTGCACACCTTGCATCTAAACAACTGGAAGCAGTAATCATCCCACCACCCCAACCAAAGAAACCATCAACTACTATCTCACAAACCAAAGATCTCGACTCGACTTTTGCAGGTACATAGGTGCCGACACAAGTAGAGAAGGAAAAGCACAAGAAGAGGAAGGAGAAACATAGGAAGGAACATCATAGACAGCCATCAAAGGTCCATATCAAATTAAAATATGCAACTTCACTAACCGACACAAATCTAGGACAACTCCTCAAGACCCTAGCAGGCGAAGCAAAGACGAGGAGCGAGCAGAGATGTAAGGAACTTGATGACAAAGTCACAGAACAGGTCGAGTTCCTCAACAAATGCAGGAACCTGACCTAGTCAGTCATGCTGGGCCCCGTAGAGGTCGACATAGACAAACCACTTGAAAGGGCGTATCACCTATTTGAGAGCATGGTCTCGGCACTCCAAGCTCACATTCAGGAAACAAAGGAGCAACAAAAAGAAGAAACTTCTAGTCTCCTAATGGCACAGCACACCACCTTCACTAAAGATTATAAAGTGCTGCAAGATCACATGGAGGAGTCTGTTGTAACTGAAGAAATACTGAGAGACTGGCCTGCATACTATGGGCAAGTCTATCAGCAATCTCGGCAGACCTAACAAGGGATCCAAGCATTGGAAAGTAAGGAAACCACTGAGGAAGCACTAAGGACCACAATAGAAGAACAAATAGTGCTTGAAACAGCCAAGCTACAGAGACTTGAGAGGGAAGCACATCAGTGGGTGCAACAAGATATCCCCAATTTAGAAAAAGTTGACATCATCTATCCACAGATGAAATGACTTATTGAGACTGCATAAGAGAAGGACCAATTTATGGGTCCCGACATGGAGAGGATAGTAGAAGTCTCCATTTCAGAAAAGTTGTCGATCCTATCAAGCCTGACCACACTTACCATTGACATCCATAAGATTTTGCAAAGTTGGATATATTTCCAACATCACCTCATAATAATAGCACCAGCCATTGTCGAAGTCTATGTACAGAAATGACCAAGCATTAGACTTCACAGCCCATGAATACCAGACACATCACAAAAACTATTGAGACCAGACAGGAAGAATTTTTGTACCTCCCTGTTTCTTCAAGATGAAGAAACTTTTTGTTCGTGGGGGAGATGTAGAAGGAGCAAGTCGATAAGTTGACTTGAACGATAGTCGACTTAGTCAATCAGCCGACTAAGTCGATGAGTTGACTTAGTCATCAGCCGACTAAGTCGGTTGACTGACTAAACTAGAGATTAGGTCGGCCACCTAAGGTCATGTCGGTTCACCGAACCGACAGGTAGTTATTTTGTAACTATTTTTTAATCATATATATTAGGCCGTTGAGCCAGATGAGAAGGCAGTTCAGTTCTCTGTGTTGTATGGACTCATTCATTTAATATAATCTGTTAATTCACCTATTTGTTCTTATCTCTTGTCTCTATTTCATATGTATGTTTTAGTATGTATTATTGGTAACCTTATGTGATATGTGAGATTACAACAGCCATAATACAAAATAGTGGATCAAACTGTACATATGTGTGTATATAAACAAAAAGTTACATCTATGTATCCCCCCTATACATTTATTCTAGTTATCCCCCCTTTCGCTGCCACTGCCAATGTCTTCGAATAAGTTTAGCTTTCTTTTCCGACTGCTCACTCATGATCCCCATTTCCGAACAAGAGGGATAGGTCGCATCAGTGGAGACTGCAGAAAAACCAAAATTTGTAAGTTAGTTTACCAACCTATAATAATTCTATGTACATTTGTTCAAATTCCAAACCAATATAACATTTTTACTTACAGTACGTGAGTAAGTAATGGTGGGTCGTGGTGCCTCACTAGCAGGGACCCCGATTGGGTGCTCTTCAAGCACCACTTTCTCACTATCAAGCTGCATAAAATATATATATGCCAATGTCAACAAATATACATGTACATTAGGGGGAAGAGGTGGGTCGCCGATTTTGTGCTCTTCAAGCACCAAATCAGATAAAGTGATACATAAACATACAAAGAAAGTAATACATAAATGTACCTGCTGGCTTGTCAGTGGTGGGTTACCGATTTGGTGCTCTTGAAGCACCGATGCCTCACTAGAAGCATGCATAAAGTAACATATGTCAATTTCATATAATAAAAATAATCAGAGACACATATACTACATAGACGAAAAATGATGTTTTCAAAGAAAGAAAAACATACATGTACTTGGAGGGGGGAAAGAGGTGGGTCACCAACAAACTTGATTTGGTTCTCTTCAAGCACCACTGGCTCAATAGATTCCTACATAAAGTAACACATGTCAAAGCGATACATAAACATACAAAGAGAAAGCACCAAATCAGAGAAAGCAATATATAAACGTACAAAGAAAGCGATACATAAACGTACTTGCTGGCTCGTCAGAGGTGGGTCGACAACAACCTCGCTTTGGTGCTCTTCAAGCACCACTGGCTCATTAGATTCCTGCATAAAGTAACATATGTCAATGCCATATAATACAAATAAAATGAGACATATCAATGGGGGAAACAAGGAAAAAGATACTTGCATGTACAAAAACCAATATAAGAAAGAGTTGCAATATATTAATATACCTGGGGGACATGAGGAGGTGTGTAACTAGTGGATCGATTAACTAGCAACGAGAGAAAAGGACTTCTACTTGTATTAGCAAAGAATTTTGATTTTTGGACATATTCATCAAACTCAGGGTCCTACGTACAAAAGGATAAAGATACAATTAGACAATTTCAAAAAATTAAAAAAGTACACATTGAATCATTAAAATCACAATTAAAAGAAAGCGATACATAAATGTACTTGCTGGCTTGTCATAGGTGGGTCATCGATCTGGTGCTCTTCAAGCACCGGTGCCTCACTAGAAGCCTACATAAAATAACATATGTAAAATTCAGATAATAAAAAGAATCATAGACATATATACTGCATGGACGAAAAATGATGTTCTCAAAAAAAGCGAAACATACATGTACCTGGCAAGGGAGAAGAGGTGGGTCACCAACAACCTCGCTTTGGTGCTCTTCAAGCACCAATGGATCAATAGATGCCTGCATAAAGTAACATATGTCAATGTCATATAATACAAATAAAATGAGACATATACATGATGGATGAAAAATGATTTTTTCAAAGAAAGCGAAACATAATTAAAAGCATATTTAAAAGCATAATTAAAAGCATAATTAAAAGAATATTTAAAATAATACCTGCATCTGGTAATCTACCTCTACATGAGAGGGACTAGGCTGGGATTAAATGTACTCATGTTGATCACCCTGTTTTTGCAACTACAACTATTTCCCAATTTTTTTAAAATTTTGGACCCTCCTTTTAATTTTAACTTTCTTGGATTTGTTTGGGATTGCTGAACTTTGTTGTTCCTTTGCTACATTTTGGGTTGTTTGAAGTTGAATTGAGGTCAAATTGTTTCTTCTTCTTTTTGGAAAGTTGTTTTTTGTCTACTGATGAATTTTGATGTGGAACTTGAAGTTCTTGGTTTATGGATAATTTCCTTTTTCGCTGTCAGAGGTCGTTTGAATAGTGAATCGAGGCAGCAGTTCTTTACGCAGCTGCCATTGCGGAGGTTAAGTAATGAACGTCCCAATGGACAGTTCTTATTTTTGTTGATGCAGTTTTAATTAAATTGTTTTGGACTTCCGGCGAGTTTATTTTACCCTGGTCAGAGCATTAGTCTCCTATATCACCGTCGTTTTGGAGGACAAATAGAGAACGAGCCGATGGATAAGTTTATTTTCGCTGATTCCATGGTTTGAACCTTTTTTCCTTGCGATGATTTTTTTCTTTTTTGTTTTCACTATCGGATTTTTTTTGACAAATAGTTAGAGTCTTTAGTCTTCCCGATCGTTGACGTTTTCTATTATTGTGGATGCCATAGTCAATATGTCTCCTACCGTTGCGGCTGCGCAGTACTCTATTTCACCGACGTTCAGTTGGTTGATCTGTCAACGTAGTACTAGTTAGTCCTCCGAGCCTCCGATCGCCGATGTTCTTGGTTGTTCCCAGAGCCGTTAGTTTGTCCATCGCCCACTGTTGCAGCTCCTCATTGAACTAATCACCCGATCCTTAGTTATTCTGCTCGTCGATGGAAGTTTTCTTCCGTTGAATTTTTTTTTTTTACCGAGATCTATATATAAATGGGACGGGGTTATTGTTTTATTATTACCCTTGTGAACTCATGCTTGCTCTGTCCCTATCAACTCAAACTGTGCATCCGTGCTTAGCTGTCGGGATTTCGCTCATTTGGGGTGCTTCCGTGGAAGTGTTGGACCATCCCATCGACTGCAACTCGTTTTCTAGGTAGGCCAACCGTGGTTTCTCCTTCCTCTTGATTTTATGAGTCATTTTTGGAACTAGGGTCTTTCCCTGGTTGGGTTTTCCCTCCGTAGGGTAGTTAACCTTCTAAATTGATGAATTTGTATCCTTGCGACATGAAGTATCAGTCGATTTCATAGTATTGGCGGTGGGGGGTTTGTTTTCTTGAGCCTGTTATCAAGCCGTTATGGAATTTCAAGATCGATTCGACGTTTTAGGTAGTTGGTGTAGACAATCGTTACAATGTCTGCATCGAATTTTGTGAAGTTGTCTATGGCCATCCGGGGCGGGGGGGGGGGGGGGGGGGGGGGAGAGTTCAGTTTTCTTTTCGTTGTAGGCATTTACCCTATTTTTATGGGATGCTGGAGGGTTTGATTTTCGCTTTTCGCTTTTCGAATTCGGTGGTTCATGTTATGCAAAGGATTTGAATGCGGTTCAGTTTAATTGATGCATATTTATATCAGGGTCATCTTTAGTTGCAGACGGACTTAGAAATTTTCAGACCTAGCTTGTAGAAGTTCTTCTTGCTGGTTATTTTCTATTATGCATTAATTTTCTAATAGTTTATCTGTTGAAAATGCATATAGAAGAGGTAATTTTTTTATACAGTTTTTCTTCGTTCTTAGAACACTGATTGAAAGCTCCAATAGCCTAAGAGCATTTTTGGTCTATGACAGGGCAACTTCTTCAAAGGAGATATGTCTAAAATAAAAAAGAAGAAGGCTCATGTTACTGAGGGAGAACCAGATGTGGAAATCATTACTAAGGTAGAATACATCTACGAAGATACTAGAGCTACTACCAGGGTAGAGTCAGATTACAAGCGGGGTGAGATATATCAGATGATTTCAAATCAGGAGGTGCCTGATGCAGGATTCAAAGAACTGACCATATATGCCAACATCAAGAAATCTGCTCTGATGAAGGTAACCACTAGACCTGAGTTGTTTCCATGCTCTGAAGTAATTGGCTAGATCCTGCCTAGGGAAGATGTGACCATGATGATCTTAGCAAATAATTCCAAACAGGGCTATGCTGCATACAGTCCTGGTTATGTCTCACTGGCACATCACCTACCTCCTTCTCAAGTATACTTAGCTGAAAGTTGGCTGAAGGAGATACATTTGGACTTGGTTGAAACAGTGAAGAGAATGATGATACCTGGGAAGAACTTTCAAACCAGGCCATCAAGAGAGTATGATACAACCACTCTCTGGACTCCTTACAGGTTTATAGCACTGATGCTGAATAGAGTTTTTGGGAGATCTCATGGTAAAAGTTTCAAGTTGGGATGGATACCCATTATTTTTTATGTGGCCACTCAGGGGACCATATTCAACTGGGAAAACATAGTGTCTAACAGCTTCTCAGCCTGTATATCTTTAGCTTTGGGAGGGGTGTCTTAGAAGAAGTTTGAGTTCTATATGAGCTCCATCTTAGTGGACTGTATATTGTGTACCCAATCATTTCCATCCTTAAGGTGCAATTGGGACAGGGACAGAACCCCTGTGTACACTGCATACAAACTATTTTGGGCACACAAATATTATAGCCACTATAAGGAGATATGTGAACATTTTATTATGCCTTTGTACACTTTAATATTCCTGATAGAATGCAACTGTATGTCTGAGGAGTGTTAGTTTTCCAACATTAAGCTAGCATTATTAGGATCTTTAACTGATAGAATAACAAGCACAACAATCAAACACAAGAGACAATGAACACAGTGTTTTTCCTCGGGGTAACCATAAATGCAGAAAACCCCTCAACTTCCTCAGAGATAGAATCATCACCAAAATAGAAAATCCCAAAACAGTAAGTGATCTCCCGATAGCAAGAAACTTCTTCTTATCTAGCCCCAGTGTCTTCTCTTTCCTCAACTATGCGCTACACTTGAGTTTGTATGTGATGTGTACAAAATAGAGAGTCTAGCTCTCTATTTATACTAATCCTAGCATGACTAAAACCCTACTAGGGCCGACCTCTCTAAGAGAGTCTAATAACCCTAGTACCTCGAAAATGTGGGGACTTTAACCCTTAGACAATAGGAGGGTTACCCACAATGACTTGAAATGACTTGTTTACATTATAGCTTCTCCTGATCGGAACATCAAGGCATGACAACATGACTCAATTACATAATAGATACATCCCAGAATAAGTATCAAGTTACAAGACATAAGATACATAGATGAATACATTCCGAAGTTACAAATACATCAACACTCCCTCTTAACTAGGAAGGTATTGTTTCGACACAATTTTTAGCACTGGTCGTCTTCTCTACATCAACTAGACCATCTCGTCATCTTCATGTTCAAGTCTTCTTAGTCTTCAAGTGTTCTTCGTCTTCGAGGCTTCTTCGTCTTTGAGTCTTCAAGTCATCTTCTTCTTCAAGTCTTCTTCATCATGAGATCTACATCATGATGACTACTGGCTCATCACTGCTGGATCATCATCACATCTGTATCATCACTCGATCTGGATCGTCATCAAGTCTGGATCATCATCACATCTGGATCATCACTTGATCTGGATCATCATTGATTTTGGATAATCATCACAACTGGATTGTCACTTGATCTGGATCAACACATCTAGATCACTTGATCTGGATCATCATCATATGCTATCTCATAATGGTTCTATCTTGATTCTTCTCGACACAGGAAGTTCTACAGAGTCAATCTTGTAGGCCTACCCTTCATGTAGGTCTTCATCAACGCTTATATCTGACACTTAAGTCAGAATGGCCCGCCCAGCTCTTACATCTGACCTCATCTTATCAAAAAGGCACTCCTAGCACTCACATATGACCTCATCTTGTCAGAAAGGCATGCCCATCACTCACATCTGACCTCATCTTGTCAGAAAGGTCCAACACTCACATCTGACCATGTGTAAACACATTGCGCCAGAATGGCTTAGCACTTATATCTGACCATGTGCAAGCACACTGCATCGGAAAGGATCTGCACATACGTTCAACCTCATCCTATCAGAAAGGTACAACACTTACAATCGACCATGCTCAAAAGCACCGCATCGAAAGGGCTCAACACTGAAAATATGACCATGCTCAAAAGCACCACATCGGAAAGGGCTCTGCACTTACAATCCGACCATGCTCGAGAACACTACATCAGAAAGGGAATGCACTCACATCTAATCATGGAGGAACTAATGCTACCATCACATCAGAATGGTCCCCAGTCCCAGACTGAGCTACCTGGTAACCGACCAGGGGCCTCCATTCCCAGAATGGCAGTTTCCCTTACATCTGACCTACTCGTCAGAATGGCCAACACTCACATCTGACATGGGAGGAACCTAATCCTTTAGCCATGACATAATGGTTTAGCCCTTACATTTGATCAAGTGGGAACACATCCCTCTATCACATCAAAATGGATTCTCAGTCCTAGATTGAGTTTTCCTGGTAAATGACCAGGCACCTCCATTCCCAGAATGGCAATATCACTCATATCTGACATGGAAGGAACCTACATACTCTAACCATGACAGAATGGCTCAGCCCTTACATCTGAACATGGAAGGAACCAATCCTCTCACCATGTCAAAATGGCTATGGGTCTCATCACTTTCCCTTGGAGGGAACCTCGATCTGGAGAACACCAGTATTCTCCTTGAAGTACTCGAACTTCAGCCTAGCCAATGGCTTCATTAATACATCAGCTATCTGTTCCTCCGTCGCAACATACTGGAGCTTCACCGCTCCCCTCTGCACCATATCCCTTATATAGTGATACTTGATTTCGATATGCTTCGACTTGTCATGGAACATTGTATTCTCTGTCAACTTCACATAACTTTGGTTGTCACAATGTATACAAGTAGCATCCAACTGGAGATCAAATATATCAGATAGTAGATTCCTCAGCTATACTGCCTCACAACTAGTTGAATAAGCTGCGACATACTCTGCTTCAGCTGTACTCAGTGCCACATAGGATTGCTTCCTACTAAACCAAGAGATCACACCTGATACCATACTAAAGTAACACCCTGAAGTGCTCTTCCTATCGATGGCACTACCTGCCCAATATTAATCAACATAATCTTTTGATTCGCCTCATACTTGATCCCATAATCAACTGTACCCCTTAGGTACCTCAGAATGTGCTTTGCAGCAATCAAGTGAACATTTCTTGGATTTGTCAAGAACTGGCTCAAGGTGTTCACTACAAAGCAATTGTCTAGTATTGTGTTCATCGGGTACATCAAGGACCCAATTATTTGATGATATATCGTAGCATCAACCAACTCTAATGAAGCATCACTCAATAGCTTCAGGTTCGATGCCATAGGTGTGGCCATGGCTTTGCAGTCCATCATCCCAAACCTCTTTAGGATCTCTACTGCATACTTCCCTTGTCCAAGAAAGATTCCATCTACGCACTACCACACCTCCATGCCTAGGAAATAATGCATCATACCCAAGTCCTTCATCTCGAACTCAGCAACAAGCTTTCTCTTCATATCAGCAATCAACCCATCCATACCTGTCACAAATAGATCATCTACATATAGTAGGAGCATCACTAGGTTTCCATCTTCAACCTTGTCGTAAAGGTTGGGATCTGCTTTACTTTTGGTAAAGCCCAAACTATATAGAAAGATGTCAATTCTGCCATATATTCATAATTGGAAGGTTCTTTATCAATGAAATCACATAGTAAAACTACATACTTGGAGCAGGATTTGGTCCTCTTTATTTCTTTGTGATTCTCTTCTGGAGCCCCATATCTTTCTGCACCTTGGATAATTTCACGTACCCAAGCAGGTTTCCTCTTATGAGGATTCTTCTCTAGAGGTGGATCTATAGGTCTTTGTGGTTCTTCAAATTCTCGATCTTCTTCTTGAGTTTCTTCATTCATGGTTGTATCATAAATTCTGGGTGCTTCTGCTTCTTCAGGTTCTTCAGCAGGTCTCTTTCTAGTTTTTTCATAAGTTGTGTCTTCATCAAATGTCACATCCCTGTTGATGTCAATATTCTTGTATCCTGGGAAATATATTCTATAAGCCTTCGAGCTTTCAGAGTATCCCACAAATATACCCTTCTTTCCTGAAGGATCTACTTTTGTTCTTTTCTCTTTTGGAATGTGTATGTATACAAGACAACTGAATATTTTGAGATGGCTGACTTCTGGCTTCTTGCCGAAGAATACTTCTTCAGGAGTCTTGTTCTCAAGTACTCTATGTGGAGTACGGTTCTGTACATACACCGTTGTTCTGGCAGCTTTCACCCAAAGATGCATAGGAAGATCTTGATCATGAATCATAGCTCTTGCAGCTTCCATGATAGTTCTATTCTTTCATTCCGCAATCCCATTCTGTTGTGGATTATAAGGAGTGGACAACTCCCTCTTAATCGCTGATTCTTTACATAGCTCTTTGAATTCATTTGAAGTGAATTCTCCGCCATTATCTGATCGAAAGGTCTTGATATTCTTTTCAGTGTGATTCTCGATCAAGGATTTGAATTCCTTGAACTTGCTGAATACTTTGTCTTTGTTCTTCATGAAGTAAACCCCTGTCTTGCTAGAAAATTCATCAATAAAGGAAACATAATATGCATACCCTCTTAGTGAGCTTGATGACATAGGACCGCATACATCAGAGTGGATGATTTCCAAGATTCCTTTTTCTTTGATTTCGCTACTTGGAAATGTCTTCTTTGTGTTCTTTCCCTTCGCACATCCTTTGTAGACCCCATCATGTTTTGCCTGTATTTCTGGAAGACTTTCAACAGCTTTTCCTTGCAAGAGGTAGTGCTCTGTAATGCACATATGCAAGCCTTCTATGCCAAAGTTCACTTGGCTCTACTGTGTCATGGACCAAGGCTTGTTCTGGATGGCCTTTCAATTTGTACAAACCTCCTTCTTGTTCACCAATCACTATTGCATCATCAATAGTCTTTCCTTTTGGCCACATGATGACTTGACCATCTATGAATGCAATCCTCATTCCTTTTGCATCCAATGCTGATATGGAGAGAAGTTCTTCTTGAGTCCTGGCACAAACAACACTTCCTTCATTGTTATATACTTTCTAGAGTCTAGCTTATAGGAAGATTCCCCACTAACTTTTATTGGATATTGGTAGTCATCTCCTAGCTTCACTTTGTGAGGTGATTCATGTTCTGAAAGTTTCACAAAGGATTCCTTGAATCCAGTCATATGTTTGGAATCCCCACTGTCTATAAGCCAATCATCACTTCCATGAGTAATGTTTCCTGTGAGAGTGGAGATCAAAACCTATTCATCCTCGCTTGAAGAATCTTCACATTCATATCTGGTTCTCTTTGATGAAGGTTCATCATCCTCTGCAGTATGAGCATGATGTCTTATTTTGTTTCCCTTCTTCTTGTGAGAGCTACTTTTGTTCTTAGGAAAATCTCTAGCAAAGTGTCCTTTTTCATCACATGTATAGAAAATGTACTTAGACCTATCTCTAGGCTTTCTAGAGTTATTCCTATGATGAGAGTACTTACTTCTGTGATGGCTGGATCTGATTTTTTTGGATTGTACTGTGAGAGCTTGATCTTCAGTTCCCATCTTCTCTTCTCGAGCTGCTATCCGAGTTTCTTCTTGAGAACATTCTTCCCACAGTATGCTGAACTTGACTAACTTCTTTCTAGCACAGATCCATTGAATGAAAGAGTCGCATGTCCTAGGGAGACCATTCAAGGTGGTCATCACAATTTCTTCATTCTACACTTCTTCATTTACTGCTTCCAATTGTTCCTTGATTTGAGAAACCCTTGTGAAGTAAGATTGGATGGTCTCTGCATTTTGGATCTTCACATTCTTTAGTTGATTCCTTAGATTCATCTTCCGGTTTATGTTCTTCCCTTCAAGCAATTTGGTTAGGACATCAAACATAACTTTAGGTGTCTTGAGAGAGGACACCCATGGGATAAGGTGATCCTTGATAGAATCAGCAATGATCCTCTTTTCCATAACCAACTTCTTCTTATGTAAGGCCTTAGCCTCATCTCCCTCTGGAACTGGAACCTCCTCATGGATGTACGAGTCCAACTCATTTTCTTCCAGGACCAGGGAGATCCTATACTTCTAGGATCGAAAGTTATCAGCTCCCTCAAGATTTTCATCAAGCTTGGTATGATGAGACATCTTAACTGAGAACCTCAAATGGAAATGAAAAATATTTAGATCTTACCAGGTCAAGATGTCGGATTTGGGTTTGGAGCTGAAATCCTGTAGTGCTGGATCAGGAGCAAATTAGGGTTTTGCTTTTCCGGAGTTCTGTCCACCCAAATTCCTTGAAATTTGTTCCTAACTTCAATTTGGGGAGGAGATCAATCCAGGCCTGGGCTCACTGAAAAATTCCTCTTCTGTGAAAATCCCTAATTTTCGGCAGCAGTGTTGGGTCCAAAACTAAAAAACCTCAGAATTGGATTATGCTTCGACAGAAAGATGCGCCCTAAGGAGGAGAGTTATTCCACCTTAATTTTGCTAAAATATGTAGAGGAAGATCCACAAACTAGGAAACCCTAGTTCCCGCAGCTGCATAGTTTCTTATTTTCAGGTTAGCTCTGATACCATGTTAGTTTTTCAACATTAAGCTAGCATTATTAGGATCTTTAACTAAGAGAATAACAAGCACAACAATCAAACACAAGAGACAATGAACATGGTGTTTTTCCTCGGGGAAACCATAAATGGAGAAAACCCCGCAACTTCCTCAGAGATAGAATCAACACCGAAACAGAAAATCCCAAAACAGTAAATGATCTCCCGATAGCAGTAACCTTCTTCTTATCTAGCCCCAGTGTCTTCTCCTTCCTCAACTATGTGCTACACTTGAGTGTGTATGTGATGTGTACTAAATAGAGAGTCCAGCTCTCTATTTATACTAATCTTGGCATGACTAAAACCCTACTAGGGACGACCTCACCAGGAGAGTCTAATAGCCCTAGTGCCCCGGAACTGCGGGGAATTTGACCCTTAGACAATAGGAGGGTTACCCACAATGACTTGACATGACTTGTTTACATTATAGCTCCTCCCGATTGGAACATCGGGGCATGACAACGTGACTCAATTACATAATAGATACATCCTAGAATAAACATTGGGTTACAAGACATAAGATACATAGATGAATACATTCCGAAGTTACAAATACATCAACAAGGAGGCATTCAAAGTCATTGAGGAACATGGGAGCTATTATTTGATTGAAGAAGGGATGTACATTAGAATGTATGGTTGCTCTAGGGCACCTTCTTTACTCCCTAAGTATGCCATTGATTATGTGGTGCATAAAGAAGTAGTTAGGAAAGTTTATCTAGATGGTATAGGAAGCTTCCTATTTGAACATAAGAAGGCAGCCTATCCTACCATACCTTTCCGGCTGGGAAGTTACAAATTTTCAAAGGTCAAACTAACTACTGAGTTTGTACAAGAGTTGGAGCATTTTCGTTTTGGGGAGATAAAATTCCATAGGAATGACTCCCAAAATAAGGTTGCAGAGCATTGTAAAGAAGAAAATTTTCAATTTGAATACACAAAATTTTGGGACAAGGATGAAGAAATCTTCAGGAATGCAAGGAATATGACCGCATTGAAGAAAAGTTTTAAACAGAAAATCACCATTGTGGGCGGTAAAGGCAAAACTGCAAAAAAGAAAGCTAAAGAAGAGGAAGCCAAGAAGAGGAAAGAGGATGCTAAGAGGCTAGCACAGGAGGTTGAGAGTTGGTTAAAGAATGAAGAAGAAGAAAAAAAGAAAGCTGCAAAAGAAGCAGCAAAGAAGGAAGAGGAAGAAAGAAAGAAGAAACAAAAGGAAAGTGAAGGTCTAAGATTAGTAAGAGCTAAGAAATACCAGAAAACTATTGAACAAATAGATACACAAGAAGCACAGAAGCATACCGATCAAGGGCATGGACAAGACAATCCTAACCCTCAGGAGTCTGCTGCAACTTCTGGCAGCACCTAAGAACAGGTTGTTTTTTCTGGATTGAATCAGATACCTTTTATGCAAAGGAAGGAGAAGAGGTCCCTAATTTCAACACCATATTCTATGACAAGGAGAAGAAAAGGATTGTCAAGAGAACTGAGAAAAAAGTCAAAACAGGAGGACAATAAGATATGATGATTACTGATAAAAATTTGGTGCATGGGACAGATGCAGATCCATGACTGACAGCCAGCGCTGGGGTGGCATTAACCCAGACCACTAAAGACAATGTGGATAGACTTATGACAGACCTTGAGCAGTCCAGAAAGAATGCAACATAATTAAAGTACACTCTAAAAAAGGAGAGCGATGAAGGTAACAAGTTAAAGATAAAATTTGAAGATATGCATAATGAAGTAAGGGCTTCAAAGATAGAATTCCAAACTCTGTAGGAAATCAAGATGGCCTTGGAAGTCTCAGTAGAGAAAAATGAAAGGGATGCTCAGAATAGTCTAGCAGAACTACAAAAGTTATAGCTAGAGTATCAAGGGTTGAATACAAAGAGCAATGACCTCAAAGTATCATATGAAACTTTGAGTGTAGAAAAGGAGCAGCTGTAGAGAAAAGTTGTTGAGTTGGAGTCACAGAAGGACACCATAGAAGAAAGGGAAAAACAATACCAAGTGCAGGTAGCAAGTTTTGAGGGATAGATTGCTTCATTAACAACATCACTGAAGGATGCCAGTGAATAGAAGACTGATATATAGACTGTGAAATAGCATGTCCTAGCTCAACGAAGAAGAATGCACCAACTGCAAATGTCTATTGAAGAAGAAAGGTGTAAGATCTTACAGATAGATAGCAGGTTGGAAGAAATCCTGGACACTACTTCATAATTTGTAGATATATCTCAAGATATTTTAGAAGTCCTAATAGGAAGAATATTTTGGTTAGAAACAAACGAAGAAATCCTTGCAGAACTACCTGCTAAAGATTGACATAGCTTAAAACAGGATTACAACTTATTAGAATTTGCAATAAATACTGTGGGGGAATTCAACAAGATTGTGAAGAAAACAAGAGGACCTTGTACTGAATACTGTAGAAGTGTGCTGGTCACAAACAATAGATGCCAAGTTGCTGCAGAACAAAGACTGGATGCATTAACAGAGCATGAGCTATTCACAGAACTACTACATAGCAAGTACCAGGAGGATTAACAGAAGGTACAACAAGTCAAAGATTTATATGAGCAGATCCTGAAGAATGCAATAGCTCATTCAGCAGTCAGTACCCATTTACTTGAAGATCAGCACCATTTGAGTCCAGCAAGAATTGAGGTGGTTAAGAATCAGGCTACAAAATATGAAATAAACATCCGTTTTCTTGAACCTTTAGATTTTGAAAGCATAGGAGCAGAGGCCCAAGCATGGAAAAAGTTCATCAATGATCAAGCGGGGCCCTCTTCATGAAAATTGATTTATTAAATTTTGTTTTTAATGTAATATATTGTATAATGTATGAGCATTCACTACAAGATGAATTTTGGGAATTGAAACATTGGGGAATCCCAAGAGTCATTTGGGGACAACCCAAGAGTTTTTCTTTTTTGTATAAGTATAGTAGAGTTAGATGTAGAAGAGGACTTTTTCCCAGATAGATTTGTGAGAGTATGATGTAAGAAGAACTATTTCCTTTTGCATAAAGAAATTACAAGTTTCCTGTTGGAGAAATCTTTGTGGAAGGTTTCAAATGTTGTGCTATGGATTTGTTGAATGTGAACTATTTCGTTTTCAGCTGTTATCCACTAACTATGAGATCGTTCTAACTCTTCGAACCTATGTTCTTGTGATGAATGCACTCTAGTTTATTCTATGAAATTTCCACTACGAGTAATGAATGTTGTTCATAAACAATTAGCTATCTGGTTGTTCATATATCTATAAATGTTCATGTGTTTTGAAATAAGTAACAACTATTTGTGATTTTTCTTAATGCATACAAAAAATACATTACTCATTGATGAATAATAATCTTGCTCCCTAGGGATAGGTTAGATAGTTAGTTTTAGTTTTTTCTTGTTATGTGTGGTTTAGATGCGAGAGAGTTAATACGAGAGGTAAGAACTTGTGCATCACATTGTGACCGTTCTTCGTATTCTCTATCAATCTCCATTTTTAGATAGGCACTTACATCTCATACTTAAATACAAAGACTAAAAACATACACGATGGACCTGGCCGTAACCGGTAGAACCTTTTATTTTTGTTACTTGACCTATAGTAGTCGGACCCTAAACTGGATGGATTCCCTATACTAAATAGTAACGGGCTAGTTGGGAACGTTTACTAGGGAGAATCCCTAACTGTTGTCATCTGTGATTTTCCAGGCCTCAACAGTTTTTGGCTCTAGAAGGAGGGCATCCAGTGCATGGCTGGCCGAGGAAATTTATTTTCTCGATATTATTCCACTGGTGACAATTCTGAAGACAGTTTGTTTCCCAATCCAATTCCTAAAGAGAAGGGTAAAGAGCATCTATATTCTATCGATAACGAAGTAGTTAATGATCCAAGAAGACATACTAGGGCATATGTAAAGAAGATTGGAAGATTACCAATTATTCCTGTCTTTCCCAGAAGAGAATATAAGAAGAAAGACCGTCCTATATTGGAAGACGTAGTGTTGGTTGGATATTTTGAAGAACTGGTAGAAACAACCTTACAGGAAGTTGTTCAGCCTTTGAATCAAGTGGGCCCAGATACACCTTATTGTTCACCTGTTCATACCCATGTTCACTCACCACCTCATTCTCCACCCAGACTCATGACAAATGTGAATGCAAATCAGCCACCCAACCCACTGAGTCCACCACCTCCTTGGAGGGCTAGGTCACCTTTAAACCTGGCACCCCGTTTACAAGACTTACCTCAGGCGTTTGAGAAAATGCTGCCCAAGTTTGACCCAAGTGAAAATATTTTGGTAGATGATCATTTGTAAAGCTTTTACTTTGCCATAGAAGGACTAAGGGCTGGAGAACATGAAGATGTAGTCTGCATATTGTTTCCACATACCCTGAAAGAAGCAGTAGCCTCATGGTATTTTGCTCTTCCTACAAAATCAATCCCAGACTGGGACACTTTTGAAAGCCTATATTCAGAAGTAAATATGCATCCTAGAAAACTCATGTAGCTCTAATG
This sequence comes from Pseudotsuga menziesii, assembly GCA_001517045.1. NCBI lineage: Eukaryota > Viridiplantae > Streptophyta > Pinopsida > Pinales > Pinaceae > Pseudotsuga > Pseudotsuga menziesii. Next base: position 208,532 of record LPNX010829399.1, on the reverse strand, counting down.
AAAGGGTTGTGCACATTGCTGCTTATCTTAATAACTTTTCTACAACTGATAAACCGTCTAATAAGGTTTTGATCGAATACTATACTTCAACTTTAGGGCCTGACTTGGCCATGTTTTCCAAGATGCAAGTCAAACCTACGTTGTCAGAAACTTATGAAGAAGCTGAGAGAGTAGAAGATGAAAAAGAGAGCATAGAATATTATCCTGAGCAGTTGAGAGAAAAAACTTTTGGTAAGAAAGCCTTATTACTGTCTAATCCTAAGGAGGAGGAGTCACATGACTTTGAAGGAATGTTGAAAATGATGCATAAACTATTTAACAGAATAATAGATCTGGAAAAGGAAAAAGAAGCTCAGAAATATTATAAGCCTTACTATAAAAGGAGAGAGGACAACAATCAATCTAAGCCTCCTCCACATAGTCCTGCATCAATGAATTTAACAGAGGTAGGGATGGATATTTTTTGCACCTTTCATCAGTAGCCTCATTCTAGAAAAAATTTCCCTGAATGGATCAATTCGATGACATTAGTAATGAATCATCTATCGAACTCTAAGCCAACAAAAGCTGATGAGGAGGAGGAAAAGGGAAATAAATCCACAGAAAAACAAGAGGATGATGCTCTGGTTTTATGGGACTGTGTCTCACTTTTTGATACAAAAGACGAAGGTACTCTGAAGCATGAGGAGATATCAAAAACAAGTGTGACAACAAGGAGCCAAGGTTTTTTAAGTAAATACAATTCAATACTTCCAAAGATTAAGAAATTTCAAGAGAAGATGAAGAAAATACAGAAGAACAACACAGATGATAAAATACCTGAACTTACTATTAGCAGTCAAGATCCAAAACAAGTCAACATGCCTATTAGGCCTATTGAAGACAAAGCTGATAATGTCAAGAAAAATCTCAAAGCACCTGAGATGTGGTACGAATTGTTAAACACACTTGAAGTACTAGAGGAGGAAATTCCCACTAACAACCAACCTATAGAAGAGATTGTTGAAGAAGAGATTGTTGAAGCAAGCGTGGGAGGTAAGACTAGGTTTAAAACCCCACCTTTCCTCCTAACCCTTGAGATTTTAAACCATAATGTCCACAATTGTTTAGTAGACTCAGGGTCATCAGTAAATGTAATGCCACTTTCAGTCTGCAAAAATATCAATGGACAACCTAAACCCACTACCTGGCAGGTTACTTAGTTAGACATGACCAATGTGAAAGTAGTCGGGGAAATGGAAGATGTTCTAATTTGCTTATTTACAAATGAAAAGATAATTCAGTACAATGATATTGTAGTAAAAGACATACCTGATGGCTAAGGACTTATTTTGAATCGAGAATGGTCAGCAAGACTAAATGGGTATTTTTCTTCAGATTGGTCACACTTGTGGTTGCCTCAGAAGGGAAGTCCAAACCATATTAAAATATAAGAGAGCCCCACATGAAGCACAATGTTACTAAATTGGAAGAAAAAAATGAACTAGTGAATTCTTTGTTGGGAAATCATCTAATTGAGCTAGAACCGGGAGACTACCAATAAGAAGAAGCTAGCAGTACATCAGACACCCAGCCTGATCTCCTTCGATTTTCACGGGATGATGAGATTGATTGTAAAATAGTAGATGTAGTTTTTGATTCAAGTACAATATAATTATATAATGGTTAGTTTTTTCATTTTGCAGTCAAGCCTAGCCCCGTAACTTACAATTTTCCAGATTTATAGGGGTGGGCAGAGGACTTACCAGTTAGTGGTTTAGTTCTCAAACTTTATTTTTCTTGATTTTTGTTTCTGGATTATCTTGTACATAAATAAATTGATTTGGTTGCTTATGTTTGATTTATTTTATTTCTGTCTATTTTTAGTTTAGATTTTGATTGATTTCAATAAAAAGAGGCAAACTTTTGGTTGCATGGAGAGCATCAGAATTCTAGATTAACTAAAATCTTTGATTATAAGACTGTGTACTATTGTTTTATCTGAAAGAAATTCTTCTAGTTAGCAGTTTTCCTAATGGCTATGAACACATTGAATTCCTACTTAATCGTTGTAAAATAACTCAGGATCAAAAGGTCTGGAATACTATTTCAAGGCTCCATCCATCTCACATTTAAAAAATGTCCTAGGGAGTGACAACAAAAGACCCATGGAAAGGAAGCAAGGTAAAAAATATATTATATATAAATGATCCCATGTCAAGAATTGAAAGCCAAAAGGAAAATAAGAGTCAAGAATCTCCTGAGAAAGAAATATGTATCAAAACAAAGTACTAAACCAAATGAGTACAAAATTGCCAAAGTTCTTCTCTGTGTGTGAGATGAAAATTAAATACATCTCTCACACAAAAGGACACTATGGATAGAGGAGCCCAAATATAAAAATTCAGAAAGAAAGGCGTGCAGGAGGACTCAAAAGAAAGGACAAAATTCCAAAATCACAAAAAGTGCAAAATGGCATGGGAATGAGGAACAAATGAATATTTCTGTTTACCATATGTTACAATCTTGTGGTGTCCAAGCTGGAAGCTACACAAAGACAGAGGTAAAAAATGAAACTCATTTTCTTGGCCTCAAAAGAGTTATCTTGACATTTAAATCTTGGTTTCCATTTTCCTAAATTCGACTATCATCAATGATTAAAAGTATATACATTTTCCATTTGAGAAATCTAGACATCTAGAAGAATTCAACATGTTGGTTTTATTGTTAAACAGTCTATTACTTAAGGAAGAAATTGTCCAGAGATCTGGGTTCACCAGGTAGTCACCAATTGTTGCAGCTGCAACTATTTCCCAATTTGTTTTAAATTTTGGACCCTCCTTTTAAATTTTAGCTTGCCTGGATTTGTTTGGGATTGTTGAACTTTGTTGTTCCTTTGCTACATTTTGGGTTGTTTGAAGTTGAATTGAGGTCAAATTGTTTCTTCTTCTTTTTAGAAAGCTGTTTTTTGTCTACTAATGATTTTTGCTGTGGAACTTGAAGTTCTTGGTTTATGGATAATTTCCTTTTTCACTATCGGAGGTCATTTGAACAGTCAATTGGGGCAGCAGATCTTTATGCAGCCACCGTTGCGGAGGTTAAGTAATAAACATCTCGATGGAAAGTTCTTATTTTCGCCGATGCACTTTTACTTAAATTTTTTTGGACTATCGACGAGTTTATTTTACCCCGGTCAGAGAATTAGTCTCCTATATCACCATTGTTTCGGAGGATGAATAGAGAACGGGCCGATGGATAAGTTTATTTTCGCCGATTCCGTGGTTTGAACCTTTTTTCCTTGCGATGATTTTTTATTTTTTGTTTTTGCTATCGAAATGTTTTTGACAAATAGTCAGAGTCTTTAGTCTTCCCAATCATCAACATTTTCTATTATTGCGGAAGCCATAGTCAATCTATCTTGTGCTATTGCGGCTGCGTAGTATGCTATCTCTCCAACATTCAGTTGGTTGATCTGCCGACGCAATACTAGTTATTAGGGTAGAGATCAATACATAGTCGGCATTGGATTCTTCATCTTTCTTTGCTTCGTCTTCAACTTCTTGATCACTATATTCAGTAGCATGAGATTGGAACCTTTTCATATTTTTAACTCTATGCTTTCATGGTATAGTTGATGGCAATGTGTCCCAACTTGTGACAAGTGAAGCACTCATAATTTGAGAAGTCTTTCTTGGGTCTTTTAAACCCTTGAGTCTTATGATGATGATCATGACTCTTTCTTTTGTACTTGCCTTTGGCATGGGTTGTCAATGCTTGATGTTCATTATCATTTAGATTCACTTCTTTGGATAAGATTCTTTATTCTTCTTGGACACATAATTCCCATAGCTTTCTGAATTTAGTTAGTTTCCTTCTTGGGTAGATTCCTCAGATAAAATATTCCCAATCTCTTGGGATACCATTTAAGGTGGTCATCGCAATTTATGCTTCTTCTACTGTATCACCAATGGCTTCTAGCTGATCTCTAATTTGAGCCACTCTTGAAAAGTAAGATTGCATAGTCTCTAACTTTTGAGTCCTTAGACTTTTGAGGTGATTCCTCAAAGTCATTTTCCTATTGATGTTTCTCCCTTCAAATGTACTGGAGAGGGAATCAAACATTTCTTTTGGAGTTTCCATTGATGATACTTGAGGAATCAAGTTATCCTTGATGGATTCAGCTATGATCCTTTTGGGTATGATCATGTCCTTCTTATGCTTGGACTTAGCTTCCTCCTCTTCTAGTTCTTTCACTTTCTCCTTCACAAGTTTGTCTAGATCATTCTCTTGCAGGATAAGCATGATACTATACTTCCATGCTCTGAAGTTTCCATATCCTTCAATATTTTCATCTAGCTTGGTGTTCTTAGTCATCTTCAACAAAATGAGAACTTCAAATGGAATAAGGAGGAAGAGTAGTTACTTGAAGAAAACTGTTTCTAGCTAACCTCCTTATGGATGACCTAGGGTTTGATGTAGAAACCATAATGTATCAAATGGAAACCCTAAAAGGATTGAGAGGTGGAAAATATGCGCCTCCCTGAGGTGAGGTAGACTGCAACTTTCTTTTCCTGAGATTGATGATGGAGTCTTAAAAAAATTGAAACCCTAGTTTGTCCTAGCAGCAGTAACTGGTAAAAAACTGAAACTTCTTGGATTCTGTATCTGTCTTCACAAAAATATGTGCTCTTCAAGGGCGAGTTGAGGGATCCTTATTTTCTGGCTGATTTGTCGAGGGATTTGTTCAGAATCACAAACCCTAGTTGTGTAGTGCCTCCTTTTAGGGTGGCTCGGATACCATGTTGATTTTTATCAATTTGCTTAGATGATATCTTAAAACAAATTACTAGAATATCACTAAAATAAAAACATGCACATAAAACAAAAGAACACAAGAAGAAAAAAAATTTCCTTGGGGAAACTACAAGGGAGAAAACCCCACAAAACTTCCTCAGTGTAGATCTTGACCAAAGCAGTGTAAAACCCAGACAACTGCTTCTAACTTCTTTATGGCACACTAGTTCTCTCTCTTGCAAAACTGAGTGAGTGAGTGAGTACAAATGAAGGGGAGCACCTTCCTATTTATATTCTTCTATTGACTTGACCTATAAATTGGTGGTGCCCACTTCACTAGCTGTCAGGGACAACTTGTCCAACTGGACACCACAAATAACATTTATTATATTGACACTTGGGTACTATTGACCTGACTACATTTGGAGGTTTACATTGCATCCTTTAATGAATCTAACAAGACCAAACTCATATCCGGAAGGGGGAATACAATACAACTAGAATATTATCCGAAGATACATTATTTTAACACTTTAGCCATGCTTCTATTGCATTTGGTCCTACAAATGCTACCAACAGTAATAATTATTATCATCCACAATAATTATCATTAGTGGATCATTTCCTATGTACAACCTCGCTACTTTTTCCAATATGAAATATCATATTCATGCACAAGAATGTTCACATGCACTATGCATTATCTCTTAATATTGCCACTAGTGAATATTCATTTCAGCTAACTAATCTCTTGCATTTCCAACATTCCTATCCCAAAGTTTTTGTATATAAAACTCAGAAAATATAAACATAATAAGAGAAGAGTTAAGTAATTCTTTTTTTCTAATTCCTCATAACATCATGAAAGTTTCTTTCCACATCATAGTTGATCCTCTTTATGGACTCTCTACCAAATACACAAGGGGTCATTAGCTATGATTTTCTCACCATGCATCAATTCAATATATATATTCATGTATAACATTTATACTTGCTACTTTCCAATCATGTCATTTTTATGCTATAAAAAAAATAGTTTAAGTTTATAAATATCCCCTTTCATCAATGTTTCCTTATGTAAAATATTCTACAATTACTGCTACAACCATTAATCAACCTTTTGTAGCTTTCATTGTTCATTACAATAGATTTCATTGAGCTTTTCTCTGATTTCTTGCTGCTCCAAGTTCTTTGAACAATTTTGGCCAAGTCCAACTTAACATTTCTTGTAATTTCTAGCACTGAATAGTGTTGCAATTTATTCCATTCCAAATTCGTGTGGAGTATTTTCAAGGTCCATTATATGTCCTTTCACCTCATTCAAATATGAGACTTCCTTTCCTTTCTCATAGAAATATTTGCCACGAATTTGAACCACATAATTGATTCACACATGAGAATGCGTCATCGCCTGATTATCATCCTTTTGCATGGAAACTCTATTTATATAATGAACCATGATATTTACACATACTAGAGTTTATCTCTCCATCAATGACAACTTCTAGTTTGATGGAGTTTATTTACCCATTCTCATTACTTACTCATATTTTGTTAGTTCATATCCTATTGGTTTGTTCTCTTCCCTTTCGAGTATTATCCAATGGAATATAATATCCATATTCAATAATCAATACCTCACATGGCTCTTCCTTTCAATTCAAATTGCACATATTACTCACAACAATACATTGGATATATTCTTATCCAAGGCACCAATGCCCATTGTTCTTTTTTACTCTTTCATGATTAGACAAGCTTGTCACTCCTCAATAATGCATAGGAAAACTAATTACTCTCAATAAAGGATTTCAAAATCCATATATACAATTCATATTGCACATCATCAACCTAGATAATTCATTGCATACATTTTGGATAAGGAACCTTCACTTCCTCTTAATTTCCCTTCATCCATCATCACTGTTTATCAAATACCATTTGAAAGAGTGTAATCTTATCCAGTCAACATGTTTTCTTACCTATTAACATGAATTACTATGATAATATAACTTGGATATCCCTCATCAACAACAAGATTAACATGTTACCAAGTATCCAACTTTACTTGTATTTTTTCTTCACATTGCTTACTAACAAATATTTTTACCATGCTTGCTTTAGAAATGGTGCCTCCACTTTATTGTGAGAGAACCATTACCATGATATGGGTATTATAATATCTTCTCACTTTGAGTCACTTTCATCTCTGGTACACTCTTATATCAATATACAAATTTTTCCCAAAGTTTTGGGTTACTTTGGTATTCATTTACATTTAAAATTTAGTACTCAATCATGCCCAAGGGATATGCTCTACCTGCTATCTAAAAAAAATGGAAACTTGTTTCTTATTCTTTACTGGATAAGGTTTGCAATGACTATAAGTATGACCATATTTGAATTATGAGCACAAAGTTACAGTCCTTGAAAACTTCCAAATTGGCCCAATTTCGGCACATTTCCTGCAGGCACATTTAACCCCAGAGGCCAATTTCAAACACTTGCAAAATATTGACTATGGAGAAAAAAAAACTTCTCTATTTACTTAGATAATACCTATAACCAGTATTACTAATAAATTTTTAGTTCTATGATCTGATGCCCCAGTCACCTTTTATAAGATTTTGGAATTGACTACTTATTTATTTTTCCCACTTCCTGCATATAAATTTATAGTTCTGCAACATCCGCAATTATTCCAAAACATGCCCAGTTTTATGTTTCTCCAATGGCCATAATTGAACCTCAAATCCATATTTGTCAATTTAAAAGAAAAATAATGGGGATCCCTTAAGTGGGCTTGCCCCCTTGTGACCTCCCTGCGTCGCTGCAAGGTAGGTTGAGGGCAGCGCCCTCATTTTTTGTGTAAATAAATTATTTTCGTGCAATATAGCACATAAGTTAATTGCCATTTTTTGTTAATGTGTCATGGGTGGCGACGTGGCTTGACACATTCCTGGTGAGGAATCAGATATGTCTGACATATTATGCTGAGGCATGGCTGTGTCACCCTCCATCGACTACCATGGAACAATACCACTTGACCTTGGGTGGAAATCCGTTAGTGATTTTCCCCTTTACCACAAGTGGTAATTCCTCCTCTCAAAAGTAGTTTTAGAAAATCCCTTGCAGATGCATTGCCAATAAAAAATTGACATGCATCTTGGGTGGTTTACATGCCAACGCGCCCTCACCTATTTTTATCTAGCAGGAAATTTATCGACATGTGATGAGTCATGTTTGTCGATCTTCCATATGATCTGAAGGATAGATCTTTATCTACACACATTAATCACCGCTCATGTTCTTGGTGCATTATACACCATGACTGTTGATCTCCCTCATCGTTTAATGTTGAGATCTTCCTCTTCTCACTACTAACAATCGTGCAAATTATGGAGGAACTATCAACATCCGAACATCAATCTTCCGTATCTCCCAATAGTTAGATATCCATCACCTTTTCACTTTATCCTGGGAAATCACCTATGCACAATTTTGATGTGGCCAGTCCACAACATAAATCTGGCTCACATGGATCCTCCACGTCATCTGTCCACAAATTGTGGAGCATCTTAAAAATTTCCCATTGTATAAAATTTGAATTTGGTAATAAGGGGATTATTTCCAATTAAAATGGCCCTTCTCCATCATTTAATAGAACCCAACTTCCATAGAAGCATTCCACTACAACTCTATAAATTTTGGAAATTTCCTCAACTAGTTTACTTCTCCTAGTGATAAACTACAGATCTAACCTACAACCTTACTATAATACTATCCAATGATTAATCCATGTGTTTCTCATAATATCCTTTCATATGGAACTCATATTTGATTTGTAACTATTCATTTCCGACACATACAACTCTAGTATTGCAACTAGAAGCTCTGATAGCACTCTTTAATGTCCCCATCCATCAATCCAACCAGAGCGAGGGGACATTACATTGATACATGCTTCCAACTTTCACCCATAACCATGATTACAAATTTCATGACGGTATAAACTTCTGTGCATATGCGTAAATGAAAAATACACTACGGAAACAAACTCAATCCATGCACATAACATGCATATATTATCACAATCATTATAGGCATCAAATAAACATTGTGGATTCAAACATAAAAAATAATACCTATCTTTAAAAAAAAAGATCCAAGCAACTAGACCTGTGATAGCACTTTTCCACCCAATCATACACTCTGTCCAACATATAGTCTTTTTGTTGTGAGACCACCCCCAAGTTGGCCTATGAGGTCACCAGGGTGAAGGGAACACCTATAGTATTTTCTTTCTCAACCCACAACCCATTATGCTCTCTATGCTTAGCCAAAAATTGATACAGATATCTATAGAAATATCAATCATCCATCACATCCATGGTAGTCCTTCCAAATTCCCCACACAACACAAGGAAGGAATTCCCCTTCATCGATCCACAATTCCATCAGGGAATCCAACCCTTATAGTGCTTACCGGTGTGTACAATAAGAGTCCAATTTGTTGTATGTTTTTGGAGAACCTCTTCTAGCATAAATTAATGGATTCTCAAGCATCCAAAAGTAGCATAACTCCATGGGTAAGGGTTCCTAGATTTCCCAACCTCTATGTTCACCTATAGGCATATAATTTCCCTTCCCAAAATTCATCTCTTTCTCTAAATTAGAATTTTCGGGTTATGCATGGTTTGGTAATGGACATGAACAACCATAGAAAATTATATGTAGTGTAGAAATATGCATGAGAGAATAATCAAAAGAGTGTTGAATCCAATGGATATGATATGATGGTGAAAATACAACTGACATATATTCTGGCCATAGAAGAAAAGGATTGTTGTCAACTGACATAGCTATCACAATCCCCATGCTTCAATAACTACATGAACTAACGTTTCCCACTAGCCTCCCGCATGCATTCAATGATTGGATTTAATAGTCAAGATGAAGTAATTAGATTATTTAAAGACATGGGATATTTTGGATGAGTTCCAAGTTAACACTTGGAAACATAGTAACTAGTTTCCCCATAGGCCCCCTTTCTTCTTCCCCTTTGGTGGAATCATAGCCCCTCTAGTGCTCTTTACACAATCAAATTGGATTGTTTTAATAATTTTCCAACACAATATTTACATACATTTTGAATTGGCATGGTAATCCAATCATACTGTCTCATAAAAAATATAGACATCATACATGCCTAGCAATTCACTAGTCTATCCTTGACCTTGAGCTCCGCACTAGGAATTCGTACTTACATATTTACATCATGTACATAATGTTGGCTAAATACATTCCAATTCAAAACTGGGGGTATTACAAATGGTATAAGGATAGGGAGAAGAGAAGGGGATAAGGGAGAGGCATAGGAGAGTAAGGAAAAGGATAAGCATATGGATACAAGAGGGTTGAAAGGGATAGGGGAAATGGATAGGATAGGGAGGAAAGGGAGAAGGAAAAGGGATAGGAGAGGTAGTAAAGGGATAACGTCAGGGATAAAATAAATGGATAAGGGAGAGGGATATCAGAGGACTAGTGATGTTCATGTTTGGCGTTATATTATTTTAGCTTCATTGAGGATACTCCTATACTTTCAAATATATCTGTCAAGTTTTGTCCATGAATATTCTTACCTTCTTCTCTTATCTTCATAACATTGTCTCATCCTTCTTCTATCCATACACAATGTCAAATAGTGAAGGTTATAAATATTTTAAATAGATCTTGGATAGAGACTTGTTGGTGGAGGAATGCAATGTTTAGTTGCATAAGTTTTGAATATACACCAATGGTTCATCCCATGTATTTAAATTATTTATATTATACCCTATGAATAGTTGTAATAATGTCCAATATAAAAATTCCATTTTTTCATTGGCATGGGCATGGAAAGAAGTAGAATACCTCAACTTGGTATCCATACTCTTCCAATGTGTTTCCAAAAACCTACTCAACAACCTATTATCTTGGTAAAATATGATAGTTTTGGGAGATCTAAAATTTACCCAAACATAATGAAAGATAATTCATTTTTCTCTCATACAAATATCATCTTCTTGCATGAGATGAACACACACATCTTGTTTTAGTGGTCTACCATGACAAACAAGTTGTCATAGCCTCTACGATACATAGACAATCCTCAAATGATATCCATATAGATTCTCTCCTAATTCTTTCTTGGTAATGGCTGTGGAATATATAATCCAATATTCTAGTTTCTTGGCTTGCTTGATTTGCATGAAATAAATCCTCTAACAATTCATTCCACTAGATATTTTATATTTGGCAAATACACATAACTCTTCAAATTCACCAATATATTTATCACTTCAAAATTCCTAGTCATCCTGGAAGTTTGTGCTTCCCTCATCAACATAATCCTTTTGTCTTGTGGGATGCACATCTTCTCCAACTTATATAGTATCCGTTTCAAAGAAATTACTGACATCTCGCTAACTTGCTTTTATACACCTCTAAAATATTTATCTCTCTCATAGTATTCGCTAAGAAGACCATAAGTGAATGGTTCAAGTTGCATGATTACATCCACTGGTACAAGGATTACTACTGATGGTCATGAGAGAATATGTTCTAGCTTGTTTGTGTATCCTTTCTTATATTTTATTAGTAGATGTAATTGTTGGAATAATCCCAACCACAAGTAATGCCTCACTTGCTTTGTCTTGCTTTGAATTTTCATGTCTTGAAGGAGTTAGTGATTATATGGATGACAATATTTTTCCCAAGGAGGTGTTGCTTCCATTTCTTAACCACTTGCATGATTTCAAGATATATTGATCATACATAGAATATTCAAGTACTACTCCATGAAACAACTTAGAATGGTATCATACTGCTCTTCCTCCTTTCATAAGAATTTCTCCAAACACATATCCATTAGAATCCATTTCTAGATTAAATGGCGATTACAAAATAGGAATGGTTAGGACTAGAGAATTACTAATCCTCCTCAAACTCATGACATTCCTTCAAATTAGTGTTTAGTTGGTAATTCTTCAAAGTCTATAGTAATTCCATCACATGTGAGAGCTTATGTTTCCACGTATCACTAAATATTAGTATGTCATCTAGATATACTATTCCAAATGAGTCAATTAATGGACATAACATATCATTCATCAATATCATGAAAGTTGCAAGTGCATTACATAAACCAAAAGGTATCACCAACCATTGATACAAACCTTGCCTTGTTTTGAACACCATCTTCCACCCATATTGTGCTTTAATACTCATTTGATGGTAACCTAACTTAAGGTGCATCTTGGTGGATAATTTGGCTTGCTACAATTGGTACAACAAATCATCAACCCTTGGTATGGAATATATGTCCTTGACATTGTTTTTTTAGAGAATATTAGTTAATGCACAATCTCTATATTCTGTCCTTATTTGGTATAATGATGATGGGTGAACTACATGGAAATGTACTCGATCTATTAACTCCTTTGTCCAACAAATATTGCAATTACTTCTTACCTTATTTGTTTCAATAATAGACTACCTGTATAGCCCGATGTTTGGAAGTGGTGATTTTTGGAAACAAATGAATCTTGTGTTCATCCTCTCACTTGGGTGGTTGTCTTTGAGGTTATTGGAACACTCCCTTATAGGATTCAAATAGTTGTTGCAGTTGTTAGCATTATTTTCCAGTACGTCCTTCCAAGGATTTCCTTAGTTCTAGCTCATTCCTTTTCTCTATTTCTTTCCTTCTCTCAACACCATCAAGACAAATTTCTTATTAATGCAAATGATTCTCATAACTTGATGAGTATTGATTAAAGGAAGTTTTGTTATGTCCTTGTGTATGTTTATATAATATAATTTCCGATCTTTGATAATATTTTACTAGTATTTTCTTCTTCTAAATATGAAATCTCTCATCTATAAGTATGGGCTTCTATATATGACCCAAAAAACATCCAATGGAACCACATCTACTACCAATTCATCTAGAAAATTTTGGTTGGTGGATAACTTGAGTTAAAATTTCCTTTTTACTCTCTTATCTACATATTTTTTCACACAACAAGGGATATGGATGTGGATTATCCTAGCTTTCTATACCAAGCTTATCATCAAATTGTTTATAGATACAGCTGGATTGAAAACCTGGATCAAACAAGCAATCCACCTTACTATGTTTCATGTGGATTTTAATGAATACCAACTATGTAATATCCTTCTCCTCCTTGTGAATGCAAGCAACTAGAATTAGTTCCTTACGAAGAGTAGTACAACTCACCTTGCATTCTAGGTCTAAGGTACTATGCAACTTTTCCTAGGGATCTACAGGAGGAAATATTGTCTTCTTCTCGAGTCTTCTAAAAGTGGTATGGGCACTTCTCAGTTTGAAAATTCCATTATTATTCCTCAATGTGTTCCTTTTTATAAAAATCTTTACATTTCTTGATGGAAGGGGTTTATTGTTGTGTTTCTACCACAATATTCTTTCCATTCCACATCTTATTGTTCTTCCTTTTTTTTTCTATTCATGTGATTATATTTTCTTGTGTCTACTAGAAAGTGCTTACACTTGTGTCCTTCAAGATAATATTATTGAAAATTTACACCAATCATTTTAGACCAAAAAAAAAACAAATTTCATTGAATCTAGGGAAGCAAGGATCCCTAATGCTTGATCAACATATCTAGTTTTTTGAGAGATACACCCAATTTAATAACACTCTTCATGAATTTCACAGTGAACTATTTTATCGATTTGACTTTCTTTTTCTTGAAGTAATTCCATGCAATAAAGACAATAAAAGGAGGAATTGACCTTAGCTACACGAAGAATTTTCTAGAAAATGAGATTAATATATCATAGGAAATATATATTGATCAAATCAAGAAGAAAACATTGAGAGAGATGTGTAAATTCCCTCTAGTAGTCAATTCTTTGGACAACTGAACAAATCCAATATAAGAGGGGCATACAACCTTTTTAGTTGTTGGAAAACACCCACCATCTATCCAAATGTTTAGTAAAATACTATAACCTCCCATTTTTTACCTCAAGATGAAATTATGTATGTAATGAAGCAATCATGGCTAGATGACAACCATATATGGCGTAGGATCCCAGGACTATTGTAAATAATAGACATTACATATAATATAAAAATCCCCAATAATTTCAAGTGAAGAAGGAGTAAGAAGAGATGGGGGATATGATTCCACAAGTGAGGGAATTGAAAGGGGACTAAAGGGACACACCTCTACTTGGTACTAACCCAAGTCCCTAGATATACTTGTCAACCTTGACTAGAAATTTAAACCAAGGTCTATAAACCATGTTAAGGGGGATGATTTAATTAATGATTACTTAATTGTCTTAAAATGGGATTAAAAAGCGAAAAAGTGGCCTCCTTTATGAAAACCACACGGAAATTAAAATATATGAATATATAATATGGGGGGTTCACTCATTCATTCCATCATTCATGCATTTTAATTCTAGACTTTTAGAGGGAATGATGGTGGTTGGTACATTACCTAATCATACTTGTTCATGTTAATTATCCCACTCATTTTAGATTCTAAAAGTTTCTATGTGTCACTGATAGACCCATATACCCACACATATTTCCAAATTTCAAATCCATTGAGTTCATACAATGTTTTGGGAGCCTCCATTGCATAGGACTTCCCTAGTCCAAAATTGCCTAAAAACCCCAATTCCTCCTAAAATATTCAAACTTCTCCAGAACTATCCCAAACTGTCCTAAACCTTATTTGATGATACCTAAATTTCATACAACATCTTTGTGCCTTTCCCCAAGCCCTTGGTCGAAAGGTCTGAATACATTTCCCTAGTTTCAGGGTTGGGTGACCGAGAAGCGGGGGATTAAGTTTTCGCATAGCGGACTATGAAACCTGATTGGTACCTGGTATAAATGTGTTATGGGAAATGAATTCACTTCTCTAAAACTTACCTTTGGTTTCTTTCCCATGCCTACTCCCATACATACAAATTTCTCAGTAAAACCCCTTTATTTTCCTAGTCTGAAATTTCATGGAGTGTGTGTAAGTAATATCATAATTTTTTATTAATTTGACAACAACATTAGTGATATGATATGAATATCATACCTCGTATCATTACAAATTCATCGATGAAACCATTATTTTTGGGAGTGCTTCAGCCCAGATCACAAGAAGATTCAAATCCTCCCTCAACCTTTTCCTTAAAGCCTTTGGTAGTCGAGCCAATTCAGAAAAATGTTGGTTGTATGGATGGAATAACAACCCGAGGAATCCGAGAGATATTTATTTGGTTCTAAATATTAAATTAAGTTATAATTGGACCTATTTCAAATATTTGGGGATTCCAATTGCAAAAAAAATCCCAATTCCTCACAGTGGAATCATGTTGTCGAAAAAAATATAAACAAAGTGAAATTGTGGGGTATGAGATGGATCAATCCCGATGGGAAACTGATCCTTATAACATCTATCCTTACTTCATATCCCATTTTTTAAGTTCTATGTTCCTTTCTCCCAATATTGTCATGAACAATATCAACATAGAAATCAAAAAATTCCTTTCACAAGGCCGGAAAACACAAAACAAAAATTTCATTTGATGAATCATACCACAATCAAAGAAGACAAAGAAAAAGGTAGGCTAGGACTAAAATACCTGGGGTTGATGAAAAAATCCAGGGGGGGGAATCTTGTATGGATACTGATTTCTAGGAAAAAATAATGGTGGAAGAGGTTATCAGGAGAAAATACATCAAGAAACCCAAGCTAAGAAGCCTTGATTTCAACTAGAAAGGAAAAGGTACTCCCATCTAGAATCTCTACAAAAATATTGATGGTCAAGTTAAAGACGCCCTCCATTGGGTCCATGGAAACAAAAGGAGGATCAAATATGGACAGATAAAATTATGGCACAACCTTCACTAGTCTCTGTCCCTAACCTTGATGATTTTCACATTTGGATGCACGAGAATAATCTTCAAACTTCGCATGATATTTCAGAATGGAAGAGATCAGGTGAATAGAAAAGGTGGAAACCTATTCTCCCTCCGCAACAAATTCAACATGATTATACCCTTTTCTCTCTAATATACACAGGAAATATCCATCCAATATCTGAAATAAGCAACAAAGAGGGTGGGGTCACTACGGTTCCTACTCTTTCAAATAAGGTTATAATATCTTGGAGGCCAACAATACTCGCCTTTCTGCCAAATTTTAAAACAAGGTTTGAGATTCATACTGCATTCTGAAAGTCAATTTGTTCTTCTTGTTGTTTACTCACAACAATATTCTAGCTATTTCCAATCTCATCAAAAGAGGAATATTCCCTTCCAGATGTGTCTTGTGCAAATCCTTGATAGAATATGCTTCCCACCTATTCGTTGCCTATGATTTTTCCTTAAGTTTGGGGACATGTGTTGGGAGACTTTCTAGAAGGTTCACCTTGCCAAATCAAATTCAGGAGATGATAGAAAACTCGAAATCTATATTCCTAGGTAATCTTGGGAAGAAACATACCCTTCAAAGAGTCTGGAATATAATCCCAAAGAATATTTGCTAGAATATTTGACTTGCAAGAAATAGACTCACCTTCAACAATAAGAAGGAAGACCCTCTTAGGGTAGGCTTCAAATAATTCAACATGGATCACGAAAGCATGGCCTCTAAGAACATTTCCTTCCCTACCTCTAAATATCTCACATATATGGAAGCTAATTGGTGCAGGGAATTTTTAAAGCAGATCTCTCCTTAGTCCAAATTCTCTCAGATACCCCAGACCTAGGAAATTCAAAAAAATCAAGTAGATTTACTCCAATGAAGGGAGGAGAATCTTTGCTACTCTCTCTTCTTTGATGGTGCCTCAAAAGAAAATCTAGGGGAGGTAGGTGTGACAACTGGATCATTTTCTATCCTAGAGGAAATATAGTAAACTCCTTTTCTTGGGGCCTCAAAACCCAAACAAACAATGAAGTGAAATGGTTATCCCTCTTCCACAGGATGGAACTAATAGGTGAGAAATCCATTTCAAATCTAATGGTATTCGGTAACTCAAGAAAGGTTATCTAGAAGATGAGAAAATGATATAAAAAGGGCTCTGCTAGTTGTAGAATAATTTATGATAGTATTTTTCTTCTGAAAAATCCACCTTAAGTTCTCCTCTTTCACATACTCTGAGAGAATAATGGCCTAGCTGACAATCTAGCCAACCAAGACACTTGAATCATCCAATGAAACATTGTTTATGCTAATCAAGCAAGGGTATATAAATTTGTTCCTTATCCATCTCTTTATGGACTATAGGCCCCCGTCATGGAAGAATCCTTGTCGCTCCCTTGTGACGCATGACCCTCCTCCCGCCAAGTGCCAGTACCTTCTTTCGGATAACATGAATTGATACCTTACTTCTGCAGACCTCTGGGGTCTCGAAGATCCTGTTTGCATAAGCGATATGGAAGAGATATATACTGAAGACATTTCCATTCACCATTCACTGTATGCAATCAAGGACAAAAAAGAATACAGTTCCAAACTTCTACGTTAAGACCAAGTAGAATTTGGCATTCAACATCTGCAGAGTTTGTTTGAATGTCTCTAGCATTGGATTGAAGTTGAATCTATTGGAACAATGGTGGAAAAGCATGGGTATGTAGATGGTTATTGGTTTAAAGTCTTGTATGGAAAACATAAAGCTGTAACTGCGCAGGGTCTACGAGGTTGTAGTAGTTGGCGTTAAGGAGAACATGGAAATGGATTTAGACATACAGTTCATATCCAACCAAATTGGATGCAAAAATTCTAGAATTGATGATCACGAGCATGACTTGAGGGACATTATGTGAATAGTGGAAATAATAAAGGACTAGGTGCTGAAAATGTTCAGAATGTCCTAGTGAAACCATTTCTAGTATTTTCCAGAGGATGGTGCTAGTAACACCCTGGTTTTGATCCCGTTTGCATTTAATAATTATGATGTAAATAATCATGGTGTGGAGCTCAAGGAAAAATACCCACCATTGATTTAGTGTTTATGTTTCAGCGATTAAGGTTGGGACAATGGTATTTTATGCTAGCTGAACATTAATAGTTGGACATCATGTTAAACTTGCAATTTTAATTAAAAACCTATAGCCAGCTATGTCAACGCAACAAAATGAGATGGGGGCATGAGTTTTCCTAAGGATAAAGGGGGGAATAGGAAGAGGAAGAAGGAAATTCGAAATGGGCAAAGCACGCATTTCTGAAAAACGTTTCTTTAATTTTTCTTGGGCAAGCAAAATGCAAAAAATGCTTACCTTTCCCTTAGGAGTGGAGTTTCACCTTCCCCTCATGATTTGCGGGAAGGGAATGGAACATTTTTTGAGTCCAATCTTCATTCACGCAAGAAGAAAGAACTGCTCGGAGTCTTGATCCTTCAGGAATTTTCCTGTTTAGTGAATTGTTAGGATTTTTGTTTTAATTTTCTTGTCTGTTAGTTGTTTCCTGAATGCGCATGCCCAGAACCGTGTTTGTGTTTTTGAATTGAAGGACCAGCAAAACGTTTTCAATCCTGTGATTGTAGTAGTATGCCTAGCTCAAGAAATTCCTAGAGTTTCCTATTTGCTGTGTGTGTGTATTCCTTGGTTCTATTACATTTTGTTAATTCCATAACTGAGATCACTGTGTGTACATCCTTGTTTGACATCTGAACTAATTTGGGGAAAGGAAATGGAGTCTGGACCTACTTGATAAACCTAGTGTGTGAAGGAACCTCACATACCAATCTAGAGTGTTGGTTTTCTTCTTTGCATACCCCGAATAGCATTGGAAGGGAAGACATGGCCTGCGGGACTATGTAGCAAAGAAGGGGATTCTTCCTTGTGTTGGGTGTGTAATTGTTTAGAAGTTAGGCTAGATCTAGTGTAGGTGTCCATAGATCTGGGATTAAGCTCACTAGCTTAACAATCAGTCTTTCCACCTCCTTGGAATCCTGATAAACCCAAATGGAAGGATGGCTTGGATGGTATCTTGATAAACCCATTTGTTGGCTTGGTTGTGTCTCATGTGAATTTTGGCTAAGTGTAAATCATTGCATGTGTAAGTCTGATAAACCCAACTATGTTGGCTTGGCTGAGTTTTATTCTATCCTTGGCTATGGGGAAGTTTGCTAGTGTTCCTTATTCCTTGGGGAAATCATTCCCAGCTCAAGGGTGGCAGTGTTGCTGAGAGATTGAAGTGCACACTGGCCTATGGTTGGGTAGAACATTTCAACAACATAGCTGGTTGAGGGACAAGCTTCTGATAAAGATAAGTATCTCTTATGTTTCAATCCCTGCAACTATACTTGTTATAAATTAATATGAAATGATGGATGATTGAATGAAATGTGTTGTGTTTCAGCTGTATATTTCATGAATGATGCATCTATGTGTGTAATTACTTCAATGCATTTTCTAAGTTGTTATGAAGTTTTATTGACTGGATTGGTGATGGCCTTGATGTTGGAAATCAATTTTGTACTTAGAAATTTTCATCAACGGATCGAATTTTTGCATATTTTCCCTTCCGTAACTTGCGGGATGCAGGATGTGGGATGCAAAAATGTTGTTTAGAAAGATCTAATTTCCTTAATTTCATTTCCACAACTTGCGAGATGCAGGATGCATAAATGACTATGGAAAATATCCCTTTCCACAACTTTGATCTCTACAATGGCCATTCCGCATGCGGGATGCAGAATGCGGCATGTGGGGTACGAGAGTGAAATTTGGATATGTTTATGATTCCACAAGTGAGGCTCTCCACACCATTGATTTTATACAGGATGATTCTCAGTCATTGATCTGATTCCGGATGCAGAACAGATTGTGACCATTGATTTCCACTACGATTATTCTCAGTCGTTCGATCTCTCAATGGTTGGGGAAGATATAGATTTTATAGATGGTCTGGATCAAAATGTTAGCAAGAGGAATGCTTGCTTTTGCAGATCTAAAAACCTAAAAGGATATTCAAGAATCATCATATGAATGTAGAATCAAAGATGGGTAAATTAGGTAGCAGAAGAGTTGGGTCATGTTCTCTCCTCTAGGGAGGGAGGGGACGAGACAATGTGGTATCAGAGTTGTTGGTTGCACCGTTGGGCCTGGATGGGCCATAAAGAAAAGTGGTTACAGTATTGGGCCTTGATGGGCTGAATTGGATAGTTACAAATTTGTTGGTTAATAGTTCCAACGTATTGTTGGTGGCATAGCAAAGAAAAAAAACTGCGATGGGTAGTGGGTAAGTGATTTTGGTTTTGATCATATCTAACAGTTTTGTTATCTAGCACATTTTTGCAGAATTACAGTCGCCTTCAGAAAGGGTAGAATGATTCTGAATAGTTGGTTTAGCCATGAGGACAGATGATAGGAATGATTATGCATAGGACCCCAATGCACATGAGGAAGATGCTATGGGGAAAAAAGTCAGAATTGGAAATGCTGAGACATAGTCTAATGGGAGAAGGTTTCAAGATACTACCCAAGACTTTGCAGCCACCATGAGAAGCCTTTGGGTGGAGATACATAGCTATAGAGTAGAAAACAAAAGACTGATTAAGGCTCAGGAGAAGAAGAATTAGTGGAATGCAACCATATTGCACAGTTTGACTGACATTCAGAGAAAAATGAACTCTGGGGACCGGACAGTAAAGCCAGAAGGAAGTAAGAACACTGCTAGAAGAGGAAAGCGATCTCTTAGTGGGTCATATGACTATGAAAAATCCATTGATGGTTCAATTTTTTCCTCTCATGAGAACAAAAGGAAGAGATATCCTAGTGGTTTGTTTGACTTGGAAATATTCGCTGAAGATTCGGGCTCTTCATCTCATAGGAATAGGAGGAAGAGGCATTACCAAAAATGCTCATGAGATGAATTTAGGAAGGAAAATCCACCTACCTTAAATGGTGAGGTAAATACTGGTCAAGAAGCTGAAGCTTGGATTGTGGGAATAAGAAAATATTTCCAAGTCCAAGTTTACTCTGGAAATATGAAAGCTCCAGTAGCCATTTTCAATCTGATAGGGAGAGTGTCTATTTGGTGGGAACAATTCAGGAAAGTAAAGAAGATAAATGAAAGGAATATTGTCTAGAAATAGTTCAAGAAATATTTTAAGCAGAAGTACCTCTCTGACCGGTACTATGATGATAAAATCAAAGAATTCCATGAGCTGATATTGGGACAACAAACCATGGAGGAATATGAAAACAAGTTCTTGGAACTACTGAGGTATGTCAGGTATATTAAATATGAGAAGGTAAAAATCCAGCGCTTTCTGAGTGGACTGCCTCAATCCTACAAAGACCGAATTGAGTTCTATGAACCTAGAACTTTGGAAGAGGCGATAAGAAAATCTAAGTATTTCTACGAGAAAATCAAGAGAAAACTTGACTACCAAAAGGCATGGAAGAAAAAGATGAATGAGAAGTCTGGTCAGAGGAAGAGATGTCTCAAACCTTCTAACTTCAAGAATCAACAGAAGCAACCATCCCAAGTTGAGAAGCAGCCAACTAGAGTGGTGGCAGAAGAGCCAAGAGATCCACAAATAAACAGAGCACCAATCCAATGTTGGAAACGTGGAGGACCCCACATGCACAGGTACTATCCACTTGAGAATGAGAATTCAAGGCCAACATACAATATTCAAGAGGTAGAAACAATGGGACAAGTAGCAAGGGCCATACCTAGAATTTATGCAGCACTGGAAGAGCGCCAGGAAGATCACTAGTCAACGATGGTTGAAGTTGCAGGTAAGTATGTTGAGCAATCTATTTCTATTTTGATTGAACCCGGTTCTACTCACAATTACATTGCTCCTAGAGTAGTGGATATCTGTGCTTTCAAGAAATTAAGGCATAGAAAAACGTGGTTAGTCCAGCTAGCCACTGGAACTAAGAGAAAGGTTAGTGAAGTGGTAGAGAAATGTCCATTGGTGATGAATGGATGGGTTACTTGTGTAGATTTTAATGTTCTACCCCTTTGTTCCTATGATGTTGTCATTGGAATGGATTGGTTAGAAGCTCATAGGGTAAATCTTGACTGTTACCATAAAACTTTTGAATGCATGGATGAAGAAGGGAACCTGAGAGTGGTAAGGGTCATTCCAAATGTAATTTATGTGAGGCAGATTTCAGCAATATAGTTGAGGAAGTTTTGTAGGAAAGGTTTCGAGTTATATGCATCCCATATTGAGGAGGCAGTAGGGAATGAAACTATTAAGTTGTAAGACTATCACCTATTGCAAGAATTCAGAGATGTTTTTCCTGATGATATTCCAGGGTTTCCTCCAAAGAGAGACCTTGATTTAATGATTGAGCTTGTGCCAAGAGTAGCACCAGTGTCCAAAGAACCTTACAGAATGAGTACACCATAAATGTTAGAGCTAAATATGCAGCTACAATAATTGTTGGAGAAAAATTATATCAGACCAAGTGTGTCTGCTTGGGGAGCACCAGTTCTGTTCATGAAGAAGAAAGATGGTACACTCAGATTGTGTATTGGTTACAGAAAGCTAAAAAAAGTCACGGTGAAGAACAAATATCCCTTACCAAGAATTGATGACCTCTTTGATCAAATGAAAGGAGCAAAGGTATTTTCCAAGATTGACTTGAGGTTTGGTTACCATCAGGTGAGAATCATTGAAAAAAACATTCAAAAGACAACTTTCAGAACAAGGTATGGACATTATGAGTTTGTAGTGGTACCATTTGGTCTCACAAATGCACCAACAACATTTATGTTCCTTATGAATAGTGTCTTCAACAAGTATTTGGACAAATTTGTTCTCGTTTTCCTTGATGACATTCTTGTTTATTCTAAGAATGAAGAAGAGCATGAAGAACATTTGAGACTAAAATTGTAATTGCTCAGAGAACATCAACTGTATGCAAAGCTGAGCAAGTGTGACTTCTATAAATATAGAATTCAGTACTTGGGTCACATTATTTCAGAAGAGGGTATATATGTGGACCCTGACAAGATTGAAGCTATCAAGAACTGGCCTACTCCAAAGAATGTGATAGAGGTAAGATCTTTTATGGGACTTGCACGATACGACAGGAGATTCATTGAAGGCTTCTCCAAGGTTGCACATGCTATCATTTCTTTGCAAAGGAAGGGGATAAAGTTCGAATGGACCTCGAAGTACGAAGAAATTTTCCAGTGGTTGAAGTATCTTCTCACAAGTGCACCGATCTTAAAAGTTGCAGACTCAAAGAAAGATTTTGTGGTATTTACGGATGCACGCGGTTAAGGACTTGGAGGAGTTCTTATGCAAGACAACCACATGATATGCTATGAATCTAGGAGCTGAAGGAGCATGAGAGGAATTATGCCACTCATGATCTGGAACTTGCAGCCATAATACATGCTCTCAAGATGTGGCAACATTACTTGATGGGAAGAAAATTTGAGTTAAGGAAAGACTGTTGTGGTCTGAAATATTTGTTTGATCAACCTACTCTAAATGCTAGGAAATATAGATGGATATAAATTTTATGTGAGTTTAATTTTGAAATCAAGCACACAAAAGGAAAAGAGAACAAGGTAGTTGATGCACTCAACATGAAGGTGCAAGAGATGCATGTGGCATCTATTAGTAATTGCCAATCAGATTTGAGACAAGAGATTATTAATCATGATGCTGAAGATGAAATGTATGCACAGGTAAAGGACAAATTATAGCGGCAAAGCCTTGAAAATAAGTATGAAGGTTACAAGTTAGAAGAGGATGGACTTCTTACTAATGAGGGAAGAATGTATATTCTAAATGTGGCAGAGTTGAGGAGGGTTATTATGGATGAAATCCATCAAACCCCATATTCTGGTCACCTAGGATATTAGAAGACAATTGCTACCGCAAAGAAGCAATACTTTTGGATGGGCATGAAGAAGGACATGGATGAATATATTTCAAGGTGCATGAAGTGTCAGCAGGTAAAGGTGGATCATCAACACCTAGCAGGTTTGTTATAGCCTTTGCTGGTTCCAGAATGGAAATGGGAAATTATTTCCATGGATTTTATTACAGGATTGCCAATGACTTAGAGACAACATGATTCCATCATGGTTGTGGTGGACAAATTGATGAAGGAAGCTCATTCTATACCGGTTAAGTCCACGCACAAGACGGATGACATTGCTAATATTTTCATGAAGGAGGTTTTTAAATTGCATGGATTTCCTAAGGCAATAGTCTCTGATAGAGATGTCAATTTCACCTCTAATTTTTGGAAAGGATTGTTTGCAGACTTGGGGACAAAATTGAATTTCAGCATTACCTACCATCCTCAGACTGATGGTAAGACCGAGAGAGTTAACCAAGTGCTTGAAGACATGCTTCACATGTATGTGATGGACAAAC
The DNA here is from genome assembly GCA_001517045.1 of Pseudotsuga menziesii. Taxonomy (NCBI): domain Eukaryota; kingdom Viridiplantae; phylum Streptophyta; class Pinopsida; order Pinales; family Pinaceae; genus Pseudotsuga; species Pseudotsuga menziesii. The sequence goes on along the minus strand of LPNX010829399.1, from coordinate 184,357 downwards.
CATCCAAGTGGGAAGACTATTTACACTTGGCGGATTTTGCTTATAACAATGGATAGAAAGCATCCTTGGGGATGAGTCCATATGAAGATTTGTATGGTAGAAGGTGTAGAACACCAGTGACTTGGGATAATCCAGTGAACAGAATTGTGATCGGTCCAGAACTACTCAAGGAGATGGAGCAGGAGGTTGTAAAGATTAGACAAAATATAAAGGCATCCCATAACAGATAGAAGATCTATGCAGATAAGCATAGGGTGAACAGAGAGTTCAGTGTTGGGGATTAGGTTTACCTCAAGGTGAAGTCAAAGAAATTTTCCTTAAATCTTGGGAGTTGTGTCAAGTTGTCTTCTAGATATTGTGGGCCATTTGCAGTGCTTGAAAGAATAGGACCAGTTGTATATAGACTTGCATTGCCTGATAGCACTAGGGATCATAATGTTTTTCATGTTTCTTTTCTTAAAAGATATGTACATGATCCTAACCATGTAATAAATTGGGATGTGATTCAGGTGGAATCAGAGGGAGAGTTTCGAATTGAGACTATACCCATCCTTGCTAGGAAGGTCACAATGATTCGGAACTGAGCCATAGGGCAGGTGAAGGTGCAATGGGAGCACTACGGTCCTAAAGAGGCTACATGGGATCTGGGGGATTCCATGCGATTGGCACATCCATTTTTGTTCAATTCTGCAGAGTGCTGAGGGCAATACCAGCATAGCTTTTTGGTTCAAATGTTGTAAAGCACCGAGCATAGTGCTGTTGAAGGGGGAGGGGAATGTAACACCCCAGTTTTGACCTTGTTTGCATTTAATAATTATGATGTAAATAATCATGGTGTGGAGCTCAAGGAAAAAGACCCACCATTCATTTAGTGTTTATGTTTCGGCGATTAAGGTTGGGCCTATGGTATTTTATGCTAGCTGAACATTAAAATTTAGACATCATGTTAAATTTGCAATTTTAATTAAAAACCTACAACCATCTATGTCAATGCAACAAAATGAGATGGGGGCATTATTTTTACTAAGCATAATGGGGGGAATAGGAAGAGGAGGAAGAAAATTCAAAATGGTCAAAGCACCCATTTCTGAAAAACGTTTCTTTAATTTTTCTTGGGCAAGCAAAACGCCAGGAATGCCTGCCTTTCCCTCAGGAGTGGAGTTTCACCTTCCCCTCACGATTTGGGGGTAGGGTGTGGAACATTTTTTGAATCCAATCTTCATTCACGCATCAAGAAAGAAGTGCTCGGAGTATTGATCCTTCACGAATTTTCGTGTTCTGTGAATTATTTCCCTTTTTTTTATTTTCCTGTCTAATAGTCGTTTCCTGAATGTGCATGCCCAGAACCATGTTTTTGTTTTTGAATTGAAGGACCAGCAAAATGTTTTCAATCCCGTGATTGCAGTAGTTGGTCTGGCTCAGGAAATGCCCAGAGTTTCCTAATTGCTGTGTGTGTGTATTCCTTGGTTCTATTATGTTTTGTTAATCCCATAACTGAGATCGTTGTGTGTACATCCTCATTTGACATCTGAACTGATTTGGTGAAAGGAAATGGAGTCTGGACTTGATTGATAAACCTAGTGTGTGAAGGAAACTCATAGACCAATCTAGAGGGCTGGTTTTGTTCTTTGCATACCCTGAATAGCACTGGAAGGGAAGGCATGGCCTGAGGGACTGTGTAGCAAAGAAGGGGATGCTTCCTTGTGTTGGTTGTGTAAATGTTTAGAAGTCAGGATAGATTCGGTGTAGGTGTCCATAGCTCTGGGATTAAGCTCATTAGCTTAGTAGTCATCCTTTCCACCTCTTTTGTAGCCTGATAAACCCAACTGGAAGGATGGATTAGATGGTAGCCTGATAAACCCATATGTTGGCTTGGTTGTGTCTCATGTGAATTTTGGATAAGTGTAAATCATTTCCTGTGTAATTCTGATAAACCTAACTGTGTTGGCTTGGCTGAGTTTTATTGTATCCTTGGTTATGGAGAAGTTTGCTAGTGTTCCTTATTTCTTGGGGAAGTCATGCCCAGCTCGAGGGTGGCAGTGTTGCTGAGAGATTGAAGAGCACACTGGCCTATGGTTGGGTGGAATGTTTCAGCGACATTGCTGGTTGTGGGACAAGATTCTGATAAAGATAAGTATCTCTTGTGTTTCAATCCCTGCAACTATACTTGTTATAAATTAATATGAAATGATGAATGCTTGAATGAAATGTGTTGTGTTTCAACTGTATATTTCATGAATCATGCATCTATGTGTGTAATTACTTCAATGAATTTTATAATTTGTTCATAAGTTAGATAGGCCGGATTGGTGATGGCGTGGATGTTGGAAATCAATTTTATACTTAGAAATTTTCATGAATAGATCGAATTTCGAAATATTTTCCCTTCTGCAATTCACTTTCTACAACTTGAGGGATGCGGGATGCAGAAATGCGCCTTGAATAAATTGGACACCGCATTTTCCCTTCCGCAATTCCCTTTCCGCAACTTGCTGTATGAGGGATGTGGAAATGTTGTTTGGTGAAATATGCTTTCTGCAATTCCTTTTCCACAACTTGTGGGATGTGGGATGCAAAAATGACTATGGAAAATATCCCTTTCCACAAATTTGATATCTGCAATGGCCATTCCGCATGCGGGATGCAGGATACGCAATGCAACATGCAGGGTGTGAGGTGCGAGAGTGAAATTTGGATATGTTTCTGATTCTGCAAGTGAGGTTCTCTGCACCGTTGATTTTCCGTGGGATGATTCTCAGCCTTTGGAATGATTCTGTATGTAGAACAGACTATGACCGTTGATTTCCGATGCGATTATTCTGAGTCATTCGATCTCTCAATGGTTGGGGAAGATATATATTTTATAGATGGTCTGGATCAGAATGTTAGCTGGAGTAATTCTTGATTTTGCAGATCTGAAAATCTAAAAGGAAATTTGGGAATCATCATATGAATGCAAAAACAAAGATGGGTAACTCAGTTAGCAGAAGATTTGGGTCGCGTTATCTCCTCCGGGGCGGGAGGGGGCGTGATAGTGCTCTCCCCATGGAATAAGTCTCTGTCACACAGCAAACTCTTCGTCTCAAAGGAAAGAAGATTTAGATTTTTTCCTTCTAGTCAGCTTCTGAATGTTTTTTTGTATCTTGTTGAACTAGTTTTTTGTTAAAATATACCCTTCTCAAGTTATGGTTACTCTCAGGAAGCATATTACGTATTTTAGAAAACTGTTTACAGACGTAGCTATTTTATCCTTTTTATCTTTCCATAACTTCATGCAAGTCATGTTTTTTTTGTTTTGTACTGAATGGTTGTGCACAACCTTTTTTTTCTTAATATATTTTACTCGTTTTCTATTAAAAAAACAATTACTTACTGAGTAAATTATTAAAGAATTTGAGAACAATATTGAACCGAAAGTTCTAGTAAAGACCTCGATGGTTTATCCTAGCACATTTTTTCTTAGATCGAATTGACAACAGCTAATTGCTCTGCTTTGAGAACCCTACAAAATATTGGTAGTGATGCTCTGCAGATTCTATGGAATTGAAAATTGTCAATATGTTAAAATGGAGTGGATGTCGTTGGATTATTACGTGGAAACTACAAGTGCAATTTTCAAATGGGCACAATATTTTTCCATCACTTAAAATATGCCATTGTCTAGGTGTAGAAAAACCCAACCACTAAGAGACCTAGTTTTTATTTATCAACATATCTGATGGATGTGGTGTGTTTCTAATTCTATTTTCCTAACTTGGAGTGGCATTGGAAAAAAGAGAAACCTACTGTACATATTTACTATTCTATTTTTTGGGAATTCAATTACATAACACACATGTATTACATTTGTGACATGTTTATCAGCGTTGTTCACTTTTCCATTTTGAAGAATAATGCTCCCTGATTTTCAGATAATTCCCTATCTATGATTACTACTATGGGAGATTGGTATACCTTAGAGCAGTTTACTTACATTAGAATTTTGGGAAGCAAGATGGTTCACCTACTACCAAGGGTTGTTCCTGAAAGTATGGCACTTGTAGAGATATCTTTTCAAAGAGTCATAGATGGGGTTCATAGTCAAATCCATTCCAAGAAGAGGGAATCATGGCCCAAATTCCCATTTTACATTATACATTTAATGATTCAGAATGCATCATGTGGAATTATTATTAGAAACAATATAGTGCATCTGAAATTAGGGCTCACTAAAAAGAGAATGCACGACCATAAAGTATTTGCACCAAGCTTATTTTCTTAGGCCCATCTAAATAAATTTTGCACACATGAGAATGAACCATATGATTTTATTTTCCAAGGTTCCCGTAGTTTTGAATATATTCTGAGAAAGGTAATTGATCCAGTTTAGAGATTTCTTATCCATGAAACCCAAAGGCAACTAAAACTCAGAGTTTTGGAAGAAATAAATAGTTTTTTTCAACAAAAGGAGAATGAAAGGAAGGAATAAATGCAAGGAGCTAAAGAAGATAAAGGAACTACTTCTGGAACTGTTGCGATCAAAACTGAGGATCAATTATAATTGGAGAAGAAACATGGAAAACAACCTATTACTAGTCCCCCCTCCCTACTTCTCCCATTCCAAAGTTGAACACCTTGATACATAATACCCATGATACCTAAGATAAGTTTACCTTCACCAAATTAGTTTATCATGTTGATTCTATTCCTAAGGTTGTCCCAAATATCTCTATCAATATTGATAGAGAATATAGGTCAAGCGATTCACCTTCCCAAGCATCTACAAAAGAAGTCATTGACCTAGAGAAGGAGCATCCAACAGAAGTCATCAACCCAAATCCTGCCACCTTAGAATATAAACAATGATCATAATACAAATGAAAATCATAATATTCAATCATAATCAATCAATAAAGAATCATATATGTTTTCAAAACAATATCCCCTCAACCAACCTGTTCCTAGTTCAGCCACCATCTCTCCACCTGTTCCTCTCAATTCATAATTAGGAAGTCATGCTGACAATAAAAGTGATACTACTAGTGTTCTCCCCCCCACTGCACAAACAGTATATCCCCTTTCTTTCCAAGATACCCAACCTGTTAATCACTAATGATCAAACTAGTTTTCCCTAGACTTCCCAAATAGTCCCTTCTTCTCATGACCTGCCACTACCCATTATCAGTACCACATATCTATTAATTTCTACAACTAAAGAAACAAAATACCTTAGAGAGGAGGTAGTAGTAGCTTTGGGAGATTATTGTTTTAACAATAAACTAAAGGCCATAGTGAAAAGAGGTTTCAAAATAAGGAAGGAAGGCCAAATTCTTGAACAGCCTATTCCAAGTAAAATCTTTTGGAAATCTACCTCTAATGATCCTCAAAGTTGAACCATGGAAGTAGCAACATCTATGGGTTATTTTGCAAGGTCCAACTATCACTCTATATCTATTTTGAATAAGAAACTTGCTGAAGAGAAATAAAATAGTATAAAGATACAAAATTAAAAAGAAACTCTTAAAGATAAATTGAACAAACAAATAGAACAACTTAAGGTTCAATATTATCCAAAGCTACACAGATTGAAAGACCAAATTCAACAATTGACTAGGAAGAAATGCATTGCAGAAGTAGAGGTAATCAAGTAGGCAATGAATCTTGTTGATCTTAAAACTCAAATGGAAAAAAAAAGAGTATCATAATTCCTCTATATTTTTTAGGCTTATGGTTTAGGAATTTAAAGATGAAGCAATCGTCTGCAATGAAAGTTTAAGGAAGAATCAGATATTGTTTTTCCAAGGGCTTAATGCAACACATGATAACTTTAACAATTTTGAACATCTATAAGACCTATCAGTCGATTATGTAAGTAAGAGAAATTAAGATGATTCATCTAATTATGAGCAATTGTATGAATGGAATAAGTATATAAATTTTTTTCCCCAATATCTACCCATCCTGAATTCCATGAAACTCATGAGAGTTTAAATATTAATAAAATCTTGGGAATTCGCTTGTGAAAGCATTCATCAAATAGGATCAGAAAAAATCCACTAGGCAGTGGATGTTAATAGATGAAATCATAGAAATTGTAGGCATGGTGAAATTCAATGAGTTAGAAGATGTAGACCCAACTAACGTAAATATTGTTGAAGTAGAATAACTAAGAGATCAATCAGTAAATACGATTCAAAATATTCCACGGGTAGATATCTCTTTTTTCAAACGGTTCATAACAACTCCATCTCAACTCCGTGTTAGTTTACAAGGGTTTCTATACAGTTGGTTGAATATCCGTTTCAATAAAGTCATATATTTGATATGTAAAGTTGAACTACAGTTGGAGCATGATAACTATCCAATAATATGAGAGACATGGGATGTTTAATCCAAGTGGAAAGACTTTGTTACCAATTCTCGGTAGTACAAGGAATAGTAATAAATATATTCCTAGATAATATTTGGATTTCATGGATCTATAATTGTATTAATTGAAAACCTTAGATATAAATTGAAGGGAGATACCCTGGAGAATTCCTAGTGCAATTTCTTACACTAGAGATTGTGTGAACTTTTTGACCTACTATAACCAAGTATGTAATTTCTTGTAGATTAGGTAATTTGAAATGGATAAATTGTTTTGCATATTAAGATTCGATAATTATAGTAAAAGTTTTATTTGTTATTTGTGTCTTCCATTGGATTCCATGTTCACTGATTTGTATGTTAATAATTCTATAAGTTTAACATTACTTTAGATTTTTCTGTTATAATGAACTCAAGCTACTAATTCACATGTAGTTGTTCATATGTTTTATGATTAATTTTTCCTAGGAATTCTTTGGCATGGTAACGTATTAATTCTAAACTCAAATCTTGATTTTTAACCTTTTCTCTTACCAATATACCAGTAGGTTTTCCTGCTAGGATCCTTTAACAAAATCTACCTTATTCAAATTGTTCCCTATAAGAGTTACTAATAATAAACCTACACAGAATTATAAGTATTTTGAAGAGAAAAACCCTAAGCTAAGGAAGGCTTAAATTTGTTGGTAACGATCATCCCAAACGACTTGGAAGTAGGAATATTATTGAGGGAATACTTTGAAGTTCTTGGATCAGATAATATCCCTTTCCTTGACATTTGAACCGGTTTTAGGCATCAACAGATACCACATTTACTATTAAAAGTTTAAAGACCAATTTTTTAGCTACAATTCGCCAACTATGGAATTGAAAACTTTTATGAGGAAAATTGGGTTGAATAGAGGGTTGACCTTAATTACCTCATATAGTCACAATATTTCAAATGTATATCGATACCTTTTTATGTAATGATAATGGCTTATAATTCAACCTTGAAAAACATAAACTATGGACTTGACGTAAACATAAACTATGGAATATTTGACATAAACATAAATACAATGAAATCTTAAAATAACAAATCTATTTATAGTGCAACATATTTATCTTAGTCTCTATTTTTTTGTCACACCACATTTTTTCTTTAAATCTTGTTTTTATAGTGTTTTTATCGGCATATATATTTTGTAGAATGGCCTCTGAGTTTATCCTCCAATGACTTAATGAAGAATCCAATATTTATGCCACCCACTCTTAAATATCAACACAATTGTATTTGAATGTGAAGAAATGAAAGTTAATTATTTTGTGATTGTATATTACCTACTTAATCACAACCTTACTCTCAATGGATGGAATCCAATTGATGTTTAGGGTGAGGATTATATATCATGTATTGATTTAAAATTTGATATTCTAAACTTAATTGCAAGCCTTATATGTGCATGTTTCACAAAAGACACAGTGCATGATGCCAATATTATAGACATAAATATGCACAATATAGATATGGCTTGGATATTTAGGCAATGAAGGGAGCAAGTATATGATGTAAAAAAAAATAAATTGAATTTGCATTTCATGTAGAACAATAACAAATGAAACTCATATAAATTCATAAACATGCTTATGCATAAAAAAATCTAAATGTTAAGGAGAGATCCCTTGAAAAATATTTTTTACAATTCCATATTAAATTGAGCTTGAACTTCATACATTTCGACATCTAAGTCATGAAGAAAAACAATTGTATCCATCCCTTCAGAATCATTGTAAGGTTTTTCCAAAACAACATCTACAAAATCTAGTGCTAAGTCATCATCATCAAGAAGTGAGCCAATGAATTTTTGATCAACTTGATCCGCCCCCACATCTTCTTCTTCTTGATCGTGATCATGTTCTTCTTATTCTTCTTATTTATCATGACCACCTTGATATTTAGGAAAAGTATACTTTATGTGTCATACTCTTGGATCAAATATAACAACAAAATACCAACCTACCCTACCTGGTACCTCTAAAACAATGCTCACTCACATTGACTTGGAAGTATTTAGGCCTATGTATTTGGCTCGTACCTATTAGTATTAATCATGATAAATCCATTGTCATCATCAGTATATATACTTTCATAACCTTGAAACAACAATTTGTACCACCTCACCTTAAAGAGAACCACTTTGAACGATTTAAAATATATATCTAGTATGTCTTCAAAATATCCATACTACCTCATATTTGATGTGATTGAATGTCTCTCACCCCTGTGGGAAATATTAGTAACCTAAAAAATTGAATTTATACCACTATCACATGTTTTCCTCCTATCATCCAATTGTTTGGTGTGATATTTTATGCCATTGTACCACATAGCTTTATGATGTTTCACCTACATTCTTAACATGTTAAAAATGGAATGTCAAGATTTGGTAAGTATAAGTGTAATATAATTTGCAAGAAAAAAACAATTATGGGATCTGAAATACAAAACTTGAAGTTAGATATTGCTTACATTTCTACCTTTTGCACCATATGCTATATCAATTCTCTGTTAGGATAAATATGTATCATGATCCAAATAAGATTTTATGATCAACACCACCACCCTATTCCATGATAAGGAAAAATAAATTTCTTACATTTTTCTATCCATCTCTTCATCCAATCAATATTATTTACAACGTATAAATGAATTGCATCCCACTCTACACTACCTATAAAAATTACAAAAAAATATTTAGTTAAACAACCAAGCTACTAACCAATCTACCAGAAACATTTATGAAGATATTAAATACAATATAATATTTTACCTTTCACTTCTCCATCTACATTTCCCCAAGAACACCTCCACTTTAAATTTGTTGGTGGAATTGGCATCCAAAAGGAGGGGCACATCCTTATCACCCACTATTTGGAGTAAGTACTCATTAAAATTTATAGTGTATTGATATATCATGTAGCCTTCAACCATTGAGCCTTATAGATGTGCTCCTTGTCTAAAAAATACCTTAAATTCCTTCAAGTTCCTCTCAACCAACCACATTGACCTTCTGTGTACGGGACTAGATATTTCAATATCCTCCACTAGGTTTATGAGGAAGTGTTCGTGTGCATTGCAAAATGTTGGAGGTGGATACTTTTTCATCTCACACATTAGTTGGGGAATTTATCTTTTCCAATACTTGATATATTTTTTATGTATCTCTTTAGATGACAACCACCTACAAGTGCAAAGAAATTTGATGTATCACCATTAATATAAATAAAGCAAGAAAAACAAGTATTGACTATACAATCAATCATTTAAATATAACTCTATACATACCTCATGTACTTTCCAAGATCATAAATAACCTTCTTTATGTTGTTGTCAAGACTATTAGGAAAATCTATAGGTAGAACATATTGCAACAAGGACATAATGTATATTACTAACAAATAAGGTATATATCATTACATATAATTGAAATAAAGATAACCATTAATTGCTAACATATAATATATCTATCATAAAATAAACGAACTTGCAAAATGTCAAAATTTTATGAATTTATTCCAATCATGAGTTTTAGCCCCATCAAAATTTCCTTGGTTTGTTAATATATTACTTATGTTTGAAACAAAACCAGTGGAAAATTTTATCTTTCGTACAACCTATTTTATAGAAGAACTTTATTGCTTCGTTAACAACCATGGAAGGTTGGTGGAATTTCCACTACCATGGATTGCCAAATGTTGCAATGAGTTAGATTCCTTAATGTCACTTATAATGTTTGTAATTTTTACCTTGTTATTCATCCCATTGTCTATAATTTTTCACAAACACTCCATGACATTCTTTCCAATAGGAATTGTGTCAAACAAATGAGCTACTTGTAGGTTCTCATAGTATGGAAACTGATTGAGTTAGGCAGAGTATCATTTTAAATCTCATGGAAGTTGATTGTGACAACCTTTGAGAAGCATTAATTAAAGGTTAATATTTTTAAGTAGTCATGCTAGGTATGGAAAGATAAAAATAAATACAAGTGACCAAGAACATAGTAGTAACTACAAACACGTATTGTTTTCCATGGAACTTTTGAAATTCCTTTTTCCATAGTTGAGGCATCATTCTTCGTGGTTTTTTTCCACTCTCTTCCTTTGCATTAAGTTTGTTAATTATTTTAGTAATTCAATACCTATGGTCCTTATAGAGAAAATTCCTAAACTCATTGTACACCTCCTTTCATAAGCTTCTTAAATGTCTAGATATTGTTATTGGACCGCATACTAGGCATGCATATTTTCCCTCTATTTGAATCCCTATGAGTTATGGAATCATAAATTAATATATAGAATTCCATAAATTATAAAAAGGGTTCAATAATAAATTGTGTAGTGATACATGACAAATTTACATACCACAAAAATATGTAAGATCGACGCATCATAAATTTTTCATGTAAGTATTCCATGGAACTAATTTTATTTTTGTCCTATAGGTTTGGATATGACGTTCATACTGATGTTGGACAATAACTTTAAAAGTTCATCTATAAGAGGCTCAATATAGACATCTATATGTTTAACACGGTGCTTACCTAGTCGTTATTTGAAAAGTAGAAAACATAATTAATAAGTTCTCTATTATGAAATAATGAAAAAATGGATTCCTTATATTTTGTTAACGTTCTTAAAAATATATGTAAATAGAACAAGTAATATCAACCTAGCATGCTCCCTTTTAATTGTCATCCATGGAAGAAGGTTATTCATTATAGAAAAAATGGCCAAATTGAATAATTGGTTCTAATCTCTCCAAATTGATTGACACCATCAGCTGTCATTTAAAGTCTAACATTGCATGATTATTCTTTGAAAATTGTCCATCTTTCATAAATGTCTTTGAATGCAGATCCATCTCTAGGAATTAACATGACACCGTCTACACTTATGTGTCATTCATGGAAATCCATAAAGTTTGCAATGTTTTGACACCTAAACAGCCATTGAAAACATGGAATTATCGGATATGGTGAAGAAATTTGTGAGGTACCTAACTTGTTATGTGATCAGTAAGATATTTACTAATTCCACATTCAGGGCACTCACTCTTTGATGCATGTTGTCTGTAATATATTATATGATCATTGTGACATGCATCAATTGTGTTATAATCCAATCCTATATCTTTTAGGATGACACACATGTCTCTATATGTGTGTGGTAATGTATTTTATGGTGGTAGAATAGTATCACTTAACAATCTAAACCAAAAATGTCAAAGTAACAATTGCAATTACTACCTTATCTTAAATATGACAATGACAAATTAAAAACAACATCTAATTTAATTTACAAATGTATAAATCTTGCATACGTTAACAATTGCGTCATTATTGTGTTTGAAATACCATTCATGACATTCATGTTGGCTAGCAACAAAAGAGAAGAGAGAATACTTTCCTTTGAGTATTTGTATAAGGATTTTTTACCTTATCAATTAGAGGTACATCATCAATGTTTTCATAGATCTTGTCTGTAGTTGTGTTCTCATCCATGGAAACAAATGTGTCATTGATCAACCTATTTATTCCTTCATTCCTAATAAGGTTGTGGTTATTTTAATCTATTGTATCAATTTCAATGTCGCCGCCCTCACCATCTCTATTATGAATTGTAGCGACTATATTTTCAATTGTTGGTGCTCTTGTCTATGCAATAATTATGGAAAAATATATCCAATTAGTATCTAAATATACATCAATATTACTAGTATTGCAATTGATAAAATAATCATTTTTTTGATATGTTACTAGGGGATGATATTCAACTCCACTTCCAAGTTCCCATACTGGTAGCAATGTTTCCTGGTTATTTCCCTATCAACTCTTCTTCTTTTCATCCCTTTGTAATGCCTACAAAGGAAATAACATTTTCCATCACTAATTATGATCCAGGATGATTTTGTTTTATGACTTATATATTGGTGTGCATAAAAGAATGTGAATGAAGATCAGAAGCACATAAGAAGTACATATACCTGGAAGATAAAGAATGCATATAAATATGATACACCAAGTTATAACAGAGTTTGTTCCTAAAAGGAACTACATCTCTGGACCTAGTTATGAAAGGGAGAGATAAGTTTATAATCTCAACAATAATGATGGAAAAATACATGGATACGATACATCAATACCTTGGTGATGAAAATGGAAGGAAACCATTGCTTGAATCCGCCAATGGATTGCACCAGCAGCTTTGCAGTGTGAAGATGATGAAAAACAGGTATAAGTACCCCCACCTTCTCCTTACAAAATCTACAACAACACATTCCTCCCTTTTGCGCAATAATGGTTATAAGGAAGACAAAGTATCCAAGCACTCTCCAAGATCTCACAAGCTTAACTCCAAAGTTTCTCTCTCACCAAAGAATGGAATTTTCACCCAAAAAGAATGGAATATAAAAGAATGTCTCATCCACCAAAACAGGGGCCTCACTCTATAGAAAATGGGTTCTCTCCACTAGAAAACATGGATGATCACAATGGCAAAGAAAGGGGATTTATATAGTTCTTAAGTGACCCCTTAGGCATGTTTCACATGATCCTTTGGTTACAACTAGTTGGATTCATCCTTTAATATACTAACCAAATAATTGGTTATCATTTTAAAAACCTACACCATCAATAGGTTAGGATTAATGTTTTTCTTTCAAAACCAAACCATTTCATTGCACCAAATATATCCATTTTTTAAAACATAACCAAGTTAGTTAATGAGCATGTGTTCAATACATGGGTGTGTTATAGAGACAAATTCCTATGGCTTGGGGTACCACAACAGACAGCTTGACTCTATAAATCAATCCTTTCCAATATGCAATAGAAGTCAAATATCTAACACTAAAGGATCAGACCTTGTACCTTATTCCAGAGGGTTGAAGTAGATCCTCGTTGAGCTTTCCAACTTCAGCTTGAATTGATAAATCACTTCCTCAACAACAAGTAAACAATACAAGCATACTATATATATTGGTGTTAGATCTATTCTAGCATATATAATCAACAATGTATAAACATTTGAAACCATCCATGGATAAAATATTCATTCAAACATACATTATTGGATATGGAAAAGATATTTCTATTAATATAAAATCAGAGACTACAATGGATACAACCTCTATTGGCACGTCTGCGAATTGGATAAACTGAATCCCCCACTTGGGCCTCCACCACCTCAATCCTCCATCTCTTGATAGCAAGCTCACAAGAAAAAGGCAAGCTTGGGAAGAACACAAAAGTGCTCTAAGGGACAAAGGGATGCAGACTCAAGCACAAGTTCCGGCAACAATGGACTATAGTTTCTTTGCTCTCAATTCTCTCATATGCCTTTAATGTATCAAAGAGTTCCTTATATAGCTTTTCAAAGGGGTAATGAAAGGTCGAATTTGAGCGATCTCAAGGCATATGGAAGGCCAGGAGTCAAGTGAGTCAGATCCATATCAAGGAAAACTCCAAAAGGATTTGGATTTTGCACACATCCCGATGTACGTGGTTTTACGGGTCAAACCCGCGTATATACGTGATTAGGGGTTTAAAAGTCGCGTGTATTAGTTTTCACATATTTATAGGGATGGTCAAGAAAAAATCAAAGGACAAAAAATGGTCCAAGGGGTCTAAGGAGTCTGTAGAGGGACAAGGGAAAGCCATACAAGTGTGATTCACTTGGAGTGGTAAAATCAGCTATTACAGATGCCCCCTAATGTGTGAGATTACAGGGGTCATACGATAGCCGAAATACATTATAAGTCCATCCCAAAAGTGGAGTGATGAAGGATCCCAAATGGAAGACCAGCCACCCAATAAGCATAGTACAATGATACAACTCTGCACATAATTGCAAATACATATAGCAGTCTCGGATACATAAGAGTACAATGGCCATGAATAGGCATGATACAAAATATCACATAAGTGGTCATCACCACGTATAATATACATAGATCGGAATCTCCATGATGAAGATATACAAAGGACCATGATCTCCATAATGGCTAAAGATATATAATGGATGAAGATCTTCATAATAGCTGGAAATGTCTGACATATACTGGAATCAAGTCACCAGCTGAAATCTCATGAACACTAGCACGATCAAGGAGGTAGCATATAAGAGATGCCACCAATCTGGAAGGTCTTCTACATAAACCGCTATGAGTACAAGTCCTACTATGTGAATAGAGGTGTCGAGGTCAAACATATTAGTCCATCGTCTGATTATTGGTCATTGATGTATACCGTTAACAGACTCGAGATCACCCACCAATAATGAAAATGGGAATCAAGGTACTAGAGTGAAAACTAACAAGTGTGAATAAATGTGTTGAGGTCGAACACTTGAGAGGATCCATCGATCAGGGGACATTGATGTATTCCCAAAAACTGCCAATGGCGAGAGAACCTGCCACTGATGACTGCAAGTCTCAGGGAACTAAAAAATGACTCTATATTACAATCCCAGAACAAATGATCTAAATTCAATGAGATGAAATCCGTTGGAAGGAGGGAATTAAGGCATCCCCCATCATCCAACACAAGGTACTCAACAAAGTTGTATAATGTGGAAGGACTCGATCATAAGGTGCACAAACCAGTAACTGTACCAGGAATGGCCGACATGCAAAGTCAAGATATCTGAGGAATGGCTGACTCAGGTTTCAACTTCCTTCAAACAAGAGCATAACGATGAATGGTGACTGAATAAAGGAAGCATAGACTCGATATACAAAACTGGGACATCTATGCGAAACAAGAGGTATTGACAAAGGCTCCATGGGGACTGGAAGCTTAACCAGTCGGTGGAGATAAACTCAGATAAACGAGTATAGCTCCTAAATTCAAACTATAAACCCAACCAACAGATGTGATATACGGTGCTCTGTTCGAAGGTGACACGACTCGACAACTACCAAAAGATAATATCTGTCCTTGTCCACCTTTTTGGTTTTTTTTATTTTTTTGGACTTTTTCAAATATTTAAAAATCTTGAAAAAGAATCAAACTACTTTATAGTTACTGTTATAGCTGATTTTACCACTCCATGTTAATCACACTTGTATGGCCTTTCCCCTGTCCCTCTTCAGACTCCTTGGACCCCTTGGACCATTTTTTGTCCTTTGATGTTTCCTTGACCATCCCTAAAAACATGTGAAAATCCATATACGTGACTTTTAAACCCCTAATCGCATATATACGTGGGTTTGACCACTAAAACAA
>LPNX010829399.1:126919-168540 GCA_001517045.1 Pseudotsuga menziesii | reverse complement strand
ATCGCTCGGATTCGACCTTTCATTACCCCTTTGAAAAGCTATATAAGGAACTCTTTGGTACATTGAAGGCATAAGAGAGAATTGAGAGCAAAGAAACTACAGTCCATTGTTGCCAGAACTTATGCTTGAGTCTACATCCCTTTGTCCCTTGGAGCACTTTTGTGTTCTTCCCAAGCTTTCCTTTTGCTTGTGAGCTTGCTATCGAGAGATGGAGGATTGAAGTGGTGGAGGCCCAAGTGGGGGATTCAGTTTCTCCAATTCACAGACATGCCGATAGAGGTTGCATCCATTGTAATCTCTGATTTTATAATAATAGAAATATCTTTTCCTGTCCAATAATGTATGTTGGAATGCATATTTTATCTAATGGATGGTTTCAAATGCTTATACATTGTTGATTATATATGCTAGAATAGATATAACACCAATATATATAGTATGATTGTATTGTTTACTTGTTGTTGAGGAAGTAATCTATCAATTCAAGCTAAAGTTGGAAAGCTCAACAGGGATCTACTTCAACCGTTTGGAATAAGGTACGAGGTATGATCCTTTAGTGTTAAATATTTAATTTCTATTGCATATTGGAAAGGATTGATTTCTAGAGTCAATCTGTCTATTGTGGTACCCAAAGCCATAGGAATTTCTCTTTGTAACATAATTGGCGACTCTACTGGGGAGTTCCTAGTAGTTGTCCTTTGGGGGTTTTCTATCGGCATTCAATGAATTTGAATTGCTCTTTCTCTCTTGTTTCTGTGTCGGGTATGGGGGCATCTTTTCCTGGTAGTGTTTGATTGGTGTGAAATTTGTCTCAGCTTGTCTATTTTCCTTGATTTTTTATGCACTTTTATTCCTACGCGATTTTTGAGCTCACAGTCACGCGGATTTCTTTGCCATTTCCACATATACACGCGGGTTTACTGTGAATAGTCACTTATGCCATTAGTTTTTCATTTTAGAGGAAGTTGAATGGTTGCTGGGTGAATTTTGATGATTGCCGAGTCTCCTTCGATACTACCAGAGTCTGTATACACCTCTGTTTCTGACCAAAGACATTTTTTTAGGGTAAATTTCTTTTTTAAGAAAGTTCTTGTCATTTTCAATTTTTTGTTTTGAGATTAGTTTATTAGATTTCTTTTACCCTAGTGCTTTGCTTGAGTACTGCTTGAGTGTGCTTGCAGAGTCTGGGGGTTGTAGAATCATTCTTTTGCTTTTTATATCTCATTTTATTTCAAAAAATACAAAAATATTTGCTTTATCATCATTCATTGCATTTTTCATTTTTCATAGTACTTGCACTAGATTTGCTTTGGAGTATTAGTCAGGAGTTCATGGAGGAAAGATTGCATTTATCATTTAAATAAAATCATGCATTTCACATAGTAGCATACCCTGTTTTAATGAACACAATTCATTTGCATTGATTGTTAGGTGTTCACTTTACTTCATGTTGTGTCATAACACCATTAGTTGCACAGCCATATCCCTCTTTTGGAGTAATAAATCCAATTAAAATCAACGCCTAATTAAAATGAACTACACTATTTTATTTGATAGGGTTCACCAACAAGATTAGGTTTTAGGGTCTTGGAATAGTTCATTGTGAGTAAATTATCCAAGACCACTAAACAACAACATGTATGTGTCTGTCCAGGTGAGTGTGTGAAATCCTTGGCATAACTAGTGTTTCTCAGGATCCTCCTCTCAAAAGGGAGTTAAGCACGAGACAGTGTGAGTGGTTATTGATTGGGATGACCCCTAGTCATAACTGAGTAGTACTAGAGATATTTCTAGGATTGTATTCGTATCTGGGGGCTCTTTCGAGAGTTTCGGGCTTTGCTACCCTGCCCATATGGTCAATCCCACCTACGACTGTCCACCTAAGCATTGATTATATTGAGGTGACCTTAGTGGCCTTACCTAGGATATCGAGGGGGTACTTTGCAAGGGTTATTCTGCAGGTGTCTCGTCTAGGTTTGGGTCAGACAACACAGTCGCTTTACGCATTGAAGCTGAGGGCCACAATAATTGGTTACGTACCTCCGCTTGTTGTGTATGGGAGTCTCAAGCCTCTCCTAGGAGAGACATACTTGCTTCATTCGGGAGCTCATTTATCCTACTCTTGATTTCTTGCATTTGGATTTATATTTTATTGGTGATTGCTTTGTGCACGATAGCTTGCCTAGGGTTTGCGTAGATAGAGAGTCTTTTCTATTTTTTGAGTCGTTGTGGATTCGGGTGCGGCTCCTTGCCATTCTCGTCGTTTAGTAGGAATTCTACCTTCTACATCTCCTCCTTCTTTGGGAGAGAGAAATAGATAGTTCAGGTGGACTACTTTGCACATTGATTCACACACTATGGGAGACCATATAGAAGGTATTCCTGAACCACCTTCTCCCATTCATGTGGAAGATGGGGAGTTTACGCCTAACTATGATCCTTCACCCGACTTGACTGAGTTAAGTCCTATGATTTATGAGATAGGAACCTTTCATGATAGACCTACTTAATCTAGGGGTGATTCCCCAGTGACGCATCGTCGATATGGTATGCTGGAGGATGATGAGACTCATTTTGAACCCACGAGCACTAGTTATGGTAGTTACGGTATGTCTGCTTTTCCCACACATGATTTGGAATTCCATGTTGAGTCTGAGTTCGAGCCTAACACAATGCTTAGGGGCACTCTCATTCCTTACCATGCGAAGAGGTTTGGGAGCACTAGTCACATTGCACCTTCCAACCGGGTGGTGGAAGCTACATCACATATTCCTCCTAGGTATAGGGTTAGTGATCCTATTAGGATACTAGATATGAGACAAGTGACTATAGGGAATAGTATGTACTTAATTACACAGATCCCTTCATGCTCTGTCCCTAGTTCTTCGAATGTTCGCTCTCCACCTCATTCACATGGTCCTTCGGGCCGAAACATTGCTACGAGTTATGTCCGTACTGCGGTTACTAGACCGGTAGTGTCTCAGCTCCATGCACCACTCGTTGTTTTGGGAGGTCATGCTCATACTTCTAGAGGTCACATTCCTACTTCTGAAATGTATATTCCTACTTTCGGAGCGTATGTTCCTACTTATGGAGTGTCTCATGGGACATCTCATGCGATGACTTATGGACCCTATTATGGGACGCAATATGGACAGGGTTCTTCACCTTATGGGGGCGGGTATCAACAACCTGCTTACTCTCGAAATTACGGATTTGTAGCTCCGAATAGTCAAGGTCCACCACATTATGGTGCTTCCATGCCACCCTATATGGGTCAAACGAGAGGAGGGCACTATGGCCAAGGCCATGGTGGTAATCAGACCTATGTGAATCAGAACTATCAGGGAGCGGTCCATCGACCTCATCATCCTAGGCTCCCTTTCCTCACAACACTGAATCTTCCTGACCTGTTAAGATTGATGAACAATCCTGTAGCTCATGACCTGGATTGGCCAGCTGTCCCTACTAAGCTTCCCTCGGACATACCTAAGCTTTAGGGAAAACTGGGAGAGGATCCGAGCGAACACGTCACTACTTTTCACCTATGGTGCTCTTTGAATTCCTTACACCAGGACTCCATCCATTTAAGGATTTTTTAACGCACCCTTACAGGGCATATCGCGAAATGATATATAGAGATACCTAGGGGGGCATTCTCTTTGTTCGATGACCTAGCGATGACTTTTCTTAACCACTTCCAGCTACTAGTGCGTTATGACGTTGGTGCTGAACTCTTGTCGACATTTCAGCAGGATAAAGCCACACATATATTGGATCACATCCAAGAGTGGCGTAGACGGAAGAGGTTAATTAAATTCTTTATACCGCTGGAATCCCTCCTCGAATGGTTCCTTAAGTCATTATTGTTGTATATAGCGAAGGATGTTTCTACATCCGGAGTGTAGAATGAGGAACAAGTGATTTTTAGGGTGCAGGAACTAGACTTGATTTATGCTCAGTCCAATTTGTTATATGAGATCATTCCCAACGCTCCGTGTTCTAGTTTCGATCCCAAAGTTAAACTTGGACCACATGCCGATGGCATTGTGGGTTGTGTGAGTGCTAAACCTGCAGATTCGGTTGCAAAACAAGTTAGTCAATTGTCAATCAAACAAATCTGCTTCGGGACAAGCTATGGCTTTGTCTCAACCCACCCAAACAGTGAGTGTGCTTTCAGTACAATCGTCGAACCAGAAGGGTAACCAGCAGCCTGGCCGAAATAAAAAGAAGGGTAAGAATAATAGTAAGGGTGGGAATAGGAACAAGAATGCTAATAATAATGGCAAGAATGCCCAAGGAGTCCTTAAGCATTTGGGGCACAATCCTAATGCCCGAGCCTCCCAGAGCTATTCAGTTGTCAAGGATTTGGGCCATACTCCTTGTGCGATGTCTGCATTGGAAGTGCTTCAGAGTTGTCCTTTGCAAAGGAAGGCTTTGGTTTCTGCCCTTAGTGTGAATGATGATGATTCTTCCTTCGTGATTAAATTTGAAACCGCAGGACTTCAGCCTTGCTTGCCTTACTATGTGTCTCTTTTGATTCCCGTAGAATGTCTTAACATGACCATCAAGTGCACTATGATTGACGAAGGTGCTACTGCTTCTGTGATGTTGGAAGGGTTTAGGTTCCCCTAAGCTGTCTAAATCAGTGATCATGTTAACTGCATTTGATAGGATATCGTGTAGGCCGCATGGGATCCTTCCTTCCCTTCAGGTCCATTTGGGAGGGAATACTGTTGCGATAGAGGTCGAGGTGGTTGATGCGCCCTTTGACTACAATCTCTTGCTGGGTAGGAATTGGATGTACAGTATGCAATATGTTGCTTCTTCCCTATTTCGCGTTGTATGCTTTCAATTTAATGGGAAGATAGTCACGATTGATCAAATGACATTCAAGAATCCATTTGTTACCGCATCTTCGGGAGCTTCAATCCCGATCATTGAACACTCTTAGACGGCAACTGGGAGTGTGGGTGTAGGCATGTATCTGTCCCTCATGGGAAGCTTTAGTTGTATTGCACCGATCCTTATGATAGGGTCTAGTTCCGGTGAGGCTTTGACATCTATGAGATCAGTGTCTTTTCACACGAGTCATATGGAAGACCCTTGGGTTCTTCCTACACCGAGTACTCCAAGTGAGCCCATCGTGAAGAGTGTGTCGTTGCTTGCAACTATGATAGATTATCAAGCCAATCTTGAGTGTGTTGCAGAGCCCAGTCCTTCCTCTTCATGAATAGAGAAGGAGGACCCTTATGTGCTGCCGGCATGGGCAGTGCAGTCTTCTCACGCACACGACTGCCTTGATACTGTGTTCCCTTCGGATGAAGCAATTATTGAGGCCATGTCGGGAGTTGAGCCACCATGGGAGGAACTCCATTATAGATCATACTTTCTTCCCGAGCTTGACCACTTGGAGCATGAGAAATGTAGGGTGGTTCTTAGTGAAAGAGTTGGTAGTCCTATGGTTCCATTAAGCTCTCCTAGTCCGATGGCTAATGGAAACATGGAAAACATATCTTCAATGATTCCTATCAATATCTCTTGCGACCCTAGCAGGATAGAGAATGTCTATATTGGGGCAGAATGTTCCCATGCTGAGATTCTAGAATACACCGAGCTATTCAAATAATTTAATGATATCTATGCTTGGTCTTATGACGAAATGCCAGGAATCGACCCTCGGATTGTCGAACACGAGATTAAGACTTATCCCAATGCTAAGCCTATTTGACAACGTTTACGTGCAATGAATCCTAGGAAAGCACCCGCGATTAAGGCAGAGATAGAGAAACTGTTGAAAGCCAGTTTTATCTATCCCATTCCCTTGATAGCGTGGGTTTCAAACCCCTTTTTGGTGGATAAGAAGCAGGGAGGGATCCGCATATGTACTGATTTCCGTGATTTAAATCGTGCCTGTCCTAAGGACAATTTCCCCATGCCATTTATTTATCAGATTTTGGATGAGTGTGTAGGTAGCAAGGTTTTTTCCTTTATGGATGGCTTTTCTAGATATAATCAGATACAAATTAAACCTGAGGACCAACATAAGACTGCATTTATTTGTCCTTAGGGAACTTTTGCATATCGAAAAATTTCTTTTGGCCTTAAGAACGCCGTAGCTACTTTTCAGTGGGCAATGACCTTGATCTTCCATGATCTCAAGTTGATTATCAAAGTATTTTTGGAACCTTATTGACATAGAGATTCATTATTATCCTGTTGAGAAGCTTGCCTTAGCTACTGTACATGCGGTTCAACGATTGAGACATTATATTATCCTTCGCCAGACCTTGGTCGTAGCCCATGTCAATCCATTTCAATTTGTCCTCACTCGAAGGATGATTGGGGGAAAATATAATAAATGGATTGTCATCCTGCAAGAATTCAATCTCGAATTTGTTTCAGCAAAATCAAAGAAATCATTAATTTTTGCAGAGCTTATATCAGATTTCCCAAGCGAGGACGAGGAGTTGGTTTGTGAAGATATGTTTATCGATGAGCACATCTTCTTAATCTCAACTTTAGACCCATGGTATGGGGATATCATTATATATCTACAAACATTGAAGGTCCCTACTCACCTCTCACGGGATGAACGATGACGATTATGTCATGTGTCTAAGAATTACCTCATAGTGGATAACGCTTTGTACCACCATGGGGTAGATTCCATTTTACGATGTTGTTTAACTCATGAAGAGGCTGAGGTAGTGCTGAATGATTTCCATGGAGGGGCGTGTGGTGGTCATTTATTTGGGCTTTCTACAGCCCAAAAAATCTTAAGAGCAGGTTATTTCTGTCCATCGATCTTTAAGGATTGTGTAGATGCGGTCAGGAGGTGCCACCCTTGCCAGGTGTTTGCGCGTAATGTGCGCTCAAAAACTACCCCGTTACATCCCATCCTCACTGCCGGTCCCTTCACTAAGTGGGGGCTTGATTTTATGGATTGCTACCCAGCTTCGGCTGGGGGGCATCATCATATCATAGTGGCTATTGATTACTTCACGAAATGGGCTAAGGCTATGCCTACAGTTAAATCTGACGGTGAGATAGCCATGCACTTCGTATTCAACCAGATTATTACTCAGTTAGAGATTTTGAAAGAGCTTGTCATTGACCATGGCTCGCACTTTCAGAATCGTATGATGGAAGAGTTGGCATCAAAGTTAGGGTACAAGCAAGAGAATTCCTCCTCTTGCTACCCTCAAGTGAATGGATAGGTTGAAGCAGTGAATAAATCACTCAAATCCATTCTCCAACGAACCATCGCACAGAGCAAGAATAATTGGCACATCATGTTATATCCTGCTTTGTGGGCATATAGAACCATTGTTAATACCGCCACAGGTTTTTCTCCATATCAACTTATACATGGAGTGGAGTCAATATTGCTAGTTGAATGTGAGATTCCTTCTTTGAAGCTAGCTGTATAACTCTTACCAAACACTTCACCATTGGAGGAGTGTTTGGTCCCCCTTGAGCAACTTGATGAGCAACGTCGAGATGCCTTGGTGGCTCTAGAAGTAAATATGCGTCGTGTAAAGGTCTAGTACAATAAGTCTGTCCATCCAAGGAGGTTTAGTGAGGGGGACTTGGTCCTTTTGTGGGATCAACCGAAATAACCCTTGGGGGCAGGAAAGTTTAACCCCATGTGGCGTGGTCCTTACGTCATCAAACGTGTGTTAGAGAAGGGTTCTTATGAGTTAGTGGATTATGAGGGAGCGGCCTTGCCAGAGCCTAGAAATGGGCTCTATCTCAAGAAGTACTATGCATGATTTTCATCCAAGGCTGGTTATTGTATATTATCATACAATTTGCATAGTTAGGTCTTTTTCTTATAGTGATCAGGTTTGTGATTAGTTTCCATTTATTTTGGAAGATGTCAATGGAATCTTCCACCTACATAGGATTCACAGATGGTGCGAGTCGTCACACTCAGCACAGCCTCTGCCTCTTGGGTGATTTATACTCCTATGGGTCAGGTACTGTCTTTAGGAGGCGTATGTCTACGGCTATATTCCAACAATGTTGTTGAATATACTGTCGTTATAGAGCTTTTATGTGATTCCATTTCACATGGTGTTCTTTTTCTTGAGGTACGTCTTGATTCAGAATTAGTAGTGTCACAGCTTAATGGTTTGTACCATGTTAGAGATATGATGTTATTAAGAATATTCTTACGTGTGAGATTATTAGAAAGGCAATTTGACAATATAACATACATACATATTCCAATAATTAATAATCAAGTTGCTGACTCATATGCTAACTATGTGTTAGATTGGCATTTGTTTCATACACAATAAATTCATCACAAACACAAATTTTTACACATGTAAATAAATAAACCGATCATCATAAGAGTTTTTATAAACATCCAAAATGTGATAATACATAGTGTCATGATACAAAAATGGGGCTCTCGAGCCACCAGAATATAATACATGGTAATACAAAATGTGTCACTCCTAGGTCTCTAAGCCTGTGGAGGAGGAGGGAGGTTGTGATCATGGAAGGTCACTACGGCTCTAGCTAGTCATCGAAATAATCGCACCCATGCTCATGGTACACCCACCACCTAGCGCTGCATAGCCTCAGGCAAGTCCTCGACATGCGCCATGGGAACTCTGTGTGTCAGCCTAACAAAGTTGGTATGAATGCTTTGGAGCATCCGCTCCGCTTCCACACCTGTGATATCATCTCCTGTTCCTCTCCGTCTATGATGAGGGAAGCCTTCAAGCCACCGTGGTCCCACATCTACATGCAAATGGTATATGTCACTAGATATTGTAACCCAAAAACATGTCTTTTGATTTCATATAATCAGAAAACACAAAAAAAATTAAATAACTCAAAAATTTAAAAAGAGGGTCGAGCTTCATTACCTATGTTACCATATGCCGATCCTGGTGGTAGTGGCATGTCCAGGTCCCCCTGGAAATCTATCCCTGCATAGGGGTATTCATCAATGGCAACTATCTGTCATTGCCACCACGAAAAAAAATCAGCTGGATAGGGGTTGGCCACCCTACCTCCCCCCCAGTCTGCGCATAGCATCTACTTAACACCGTTGGGCTGGATCTCAAACCCCGTGAAGAGGAACGTCAACTCTGGGGATCAATCCTGGAACATGCTCAAAGAAAAATGTGCTCAATATGCTGTTGAACGTGAAGTTCCACACTTTTCCTGCCTTACACTCACTGAGTTGATGTTTCATGTTTCTCAATAGTGTAGTGCTCTAGTCATAGACTGTGGGTCTCATGCACTCCACTGCATAGAACATCAGAGGCCGCGAGGCCTAGTGGAGTGAATCCAAGATCCTTCCCAATGTCAGTAGAATGGCCTTTAGGCCCAGCACCTGTATAGAGTTGGTTGGGACCTGACTCCCCACCTTCTTTGTGCCTGGATAGCAGTACACCGCAATGTGCTCATTGATAGTTAGGCCACCTCTGGGCCCACCATGAGAGCGAAGGTTCACTACTTCCCCCCACCGAAAAAGTCCAGTAATAAAGTATATGTCCTCCACTTCTATGGTGAGGGACATCCCATCTATTTGGAAGGACTCAGAGTCTGGATCTGAATAATCCACCAACATCTGCAATAGTCTTGGTTTGGCCCTCGAGCCACCAAGACACCAAAACTTGTAGAGTCCACATGCGAGTAGCACTTGTTGAGCCATTAGATAGGCCCTTACTACCTCCTCTACATCACCATGTTCACGCTCTCTCCATTCTAGGACCATCCTGCACAAAAAATTGCAATTTTTCCCATTAGATTACTCAAAAAACCTTATGCATGGCCGCATATGCGACTGTTTTCCAAACAGCCACATATGTACGTGGGTTTGGGGGCATTTTCCACGTATAGCCAGCCCTATACACGAAAAAACCCTTGATTTCCGCATGGGCCACATTGCCTTTTTTAGCTTGGCCTAGAAACCTCAAATGACCATGGAATTTCATAAAAATTGAATTGAAATGGAAGAGAAGAGCATGGGTAAGATCCTGGAAGAAACGGTAATGGATTCTGCTGGCTGGATCTCCTGGAATTCACTGTTGGAAATCTGAGCTCAATTGGGTAAAAATTTCAAATGTTTTATAATGTTTTGAAATATTTACTATTTATAGAAAATTTTCAATTTTTTTGAAAATTTTTACCCCCTTTCCTATAATTTGGACAATTTCTAATCATTTTGGACTGTTTTTGACCTAATTTATGATGTAGGAGACCTTTTCAAGTGTCGTTTCAGCCGTTGGATTGACCCATTCATGTCGATTTCAAGTATCATGTCTAAACTAGCATATAGGTTAGGTTTCATCATTGTTTGCATTTTGCATGACCTTATGACTATTTCATCATAGCCTTAGGTACGAACCAACTCTATTATGTCACGGAACCTTCTTGCTGTTTTAGAAGTGGCATGATATGAGTGGTAGAGCTTGACCTTACATGGGTACCCTAGTTAGCGCCTTATTTGCATTTGGTTCCCATGATTCCATTTTGTCTTTTAGGGTGTGGGAGTCCGTTGTATAGTATTGCCATGGCATTTCACAAGAGCCTCATACTCCTCTTGATCTTTTTGCTGGCCTATTTCCCTTAGGACTCCCGTATGTCAAGTTTTAATTGCATTATCATAAGCTTTGCCTGCCTTATTGAGCTTTATGCCAGCTTCCCTCACATTGCGTTTTAGCCATATAGCTCGAGCTTGTCTCATGTCTAGCCATGCAGAGCCATTTTATATATCCTTTGCAACTTGATTCTCTTTTTACTAGGAGGGTATTTTCCCCCGAGTGTCGATATCCTACACATGTGTCCTTGCATTGAGCATAGGTATGTTCCACTGCTTGGAACTAGTTTGTTTGCCCCTATGACACTCGTCTCCTCCTAGTCTGTAACTATAAAGTAGTTTTATTCTTTTTCAAGCTTTTTAAATATTTGAAAAAGTCCAAAAAAACAAAAACAAAAACAAAAAGCTAGACAAGGAAAGATGTTATCTTTGGCAGCTGTCGAGTCGTGTCGCCTTCGAACAGAGCACTGTATATCACATCCATTGGTTGGGTTTATAGTTTGACTTTAGGAGTTGTACTCGTTTATCTGAGTTTATATCCACCGACTGGTTAAGCTTCTAGTCCCTATGGAGCCTCTGTTGATGCCTCCTATGTTGCAGAGATGTCCTAGTTTGTATATCGAGTCTATGCTGCCTTTATTCAGTCACCATTTTCCATTATGCTCTTGTTCGAAGGAAGTTGAAACCTGAGTCGGCCATTCCTCAGTTATCTTGACTTTGCATGTCGGCCATTCTTGGTACAATTACTGGTTTGTGCACCATATGATCAAGTCCTTCCACATCATACAGCTTTGCTGAGTACCTCATGTTGGATGATGGGGGATGCCTTAATTCCCTCCTTACAGCCGATTTCATACCATCGACTTCAGATCATTTATTCTGGGATTGGAATCTAGAGTCATTTTGAGTGCCTTGAGACTTGCAGTCATTAGTGGCAGGTTCTCTCACCATCGAGAGTCTTTGGGAATACATCATTGTCCCCTGATCGATGGATCTTCTCAAGTGTTCGACCTCAACACATTTATTCACACTTGTTAGTTTGCACTCTAGTACCTTGATTCCCATTTTCATTATCGGTGGGTGATCTCGCGTCTGTTAACGGTATACATCAATGACCGGTAATCAGACAACGGACTACTATGTTCAACCTCGACACCTCTATTCACATAGTAGGACATGTACTTGTAGTGATTGGTGTAGAAGACCTTCCAGATTAGTGGCATCTCTTATATTCTACCTACTTGATCGTGTCAGTGTTCATGAGATTTCATCTCTCGTGACTTGATTCCAGTATATGTCAGACATTTCCAGCTATTATGGAGATCTTTATCCATTTTATATCTTTAGCTATTATGGAGATCATGGTCCTTTGTATATATTCATAACAGAGATTCTGATCTATGTATATTGTACGTGGTGATGACCACTTATGTGATATCTTGTATCATGCCTATTCATGGCCATTGTACTCTTATGTATCTGGGACTGCTATATGTATTTGCAGTTATGTGCAGAGTTGTATCATTGTAATATGTTGGTTGGGTGGCTGGTATTCCATTTTGGATCCTTCATCACTCCACTTATGGGATGGAATTATAATGTATTTTGGCCATCGTATGACCCCTCTGACCTCACACATTAGGGGGCATCTATTATGGCTGATTTTACCACTCCAGGTGAAACACACTTGTATGGCCTTTCCCCTGTCCCTATGCAGACCCTTTGGACCCCTTGGACCATTTTTTGTCTTTTGATGTTTCCTTGACCATCCCTAGAAACATGTGAAAATCCATATACACGAATTTTAAACCCCTAATCGCATATATACATGGGTTTGACCACTAAAACCGTGTACATCGGGATGTGTACAAAATCCAAATCCTTTTGGAGTTTTCCTTGACATGGATCCAACTCACTTGACTCCTGGCCTTCCATATGCCTTGAGATCACTCAGATTCAACCTTTCATTACCCCTTTGAAAATCTATATAAGGAACTCTTTGGTACATTGAAGGCATAAGAGAGAATTGAGAGAAAAGAAACTATAGTCCATTGTTGCTGAAACTTATGCTGGAGTCTACATCCCTTTGTCCCTTGGAGCACTTTTGTGTTCTTCCGAAGCTTGCCTTTTGCTTGTGAGCTTGCTATCGAGAGATGGAGGATTGAAGTGGTGGAGGCCCAAGTGGGGGATTTAGTTTCTTCATTTCGCAGACGTGTTGACAGAGGTTGTATCCATTGTAATATCTGATTTTATAATAATAGAAATATCTTTTCCTGTCCAATAATGTATGTTTGAATGAATATTTTATCCAATGGATGGTTTCAAATGCTTATACATTGTTGATTATATATGCTAGAATAGATCTAACACCAATATATATAGTATGCTTGTATTGTTTACTTGTTGAGGAAGTAATCTATCAATTCAAGCTGAATTTGGAAAGCTCAACGGGGATCTACATCAACCATCTGGAATAAGGTACGAGGTATGATCATTTAGTGTTAGATATTTAATTTCTATTGCATATTGGAAAGGATTGATTTCTGGAGTCAAGCTGTCTGTTGTGGTACCCCAAGCCATAGGAATTTCTTTCCGTAACAGAATTTCTGACTCACTTGACTCCCGACCTTCCATATGCATTGAGATCGCTTAGATTCGACCTTTAATTACCCCTTTGAAAAGCTATATAAGGAACTCTTTGGTACATTGAAGGCATAAGAGAGAATTGAGAGTAAAGAAACTATAGTCCATTGTTGCTGTAACTTATGCTTGAGTCTACATCCCTTTGTCCCTTGGAGCACTTTTGTGTTCTTCCCGAGCTTTCCTTTTGCTTGTGAGCTTGCTATCGAGAGATGGAGGATTGAAGTGGTGGAGGCCCAAGTGGGGGATTCAGTTTCTCCGATTCAGAGACGTGCCGACAGAGGTTGTATCCATTGTAATCTCTGATTTTATAATAATAGAAATATCTTTTCCTGTCCAATAATGTATGTTTGAATGAATATTTTATCCAATGGATGGTTTCAAATGCTTATAAATTGTTGATTATATATGCTAGAATAGATCTAACACCAATATATATAGTATGCTTGTATTGTTTACTTGTTGTTGAGGAAGTAATCTAGCAATTCAAGCTGAAGTTGGAAAGATCAACGGGGATCTACTTCAACCGTCTGGAATAAGGTACGAGGTCTGATCCTTTAGTGTTAGATATTTAATTTCTAGTGCATATTGGAAAGGATTGATTTATGGAGTCAAGCTGTCTATTGTGGTACACCAAGGAAAACTCCAAAAGCATTTGGATTTTGTACACATCCCGATGTACGCGGTTTTAGTGGTCAAACACATATATGTACGCGATTAGGGGTTTAAAAGTCGCGTATATGGATTTTCACATGTTTTTAGGGATGGTTAAGGAAACATCAAAGGAGAAAAAATGGTCCAAGGGGTCCAAGGAGTCTACAGAGGGACAGGGGAAAGGCCATACAAGTGTGATTCACCTGGAGTGGTAAAATCAGCTATAACAGTTACAGACTAGGAGGAGATGAGTGCCATAGGGGCAAACAAACTAGCTCCAAACAGTGGAACATACCTATGCTCAATGCAAGGATACATGTGTAGGATAGTGACACTCGTGGGAAAATCCCCTCCCGGTAAAGATAGGGAATCAAGCTGCAAAGGATATATATAAAATGGCTCTGCATGGCTAGACATAAGACAAGCTCGGGCTATATGGCTGAAACTCAATGTTAGGGAAGCCAGCGTAAGGCTCAATAAGGCAGGTAAATCTCATGATAATGCAATTACAACTTGACATGAGGGAGTCCTGAGGGAAATAGGCCAGCAAAAGATCAAGAGGAGTATGAGGCTCTTGCGAAATGTCATGGAAATACTATACAATAGACTCCCACACCCTAAGGGACAAAATGTCAGCATGGGCACCAAATGCAAATAAGGCACTAACTAGGGTATCCATGTAAGGTCAATATCTACCACTCATATCATGCCACTTCTAAAACAACAAGAAGGTTCCGTGACATAATGGAGTGGGTTCGTAGCTAAGGTTATACTGAAACGGTCATAAGGTCGTGCAAGATGCAAACAGTGATGAAACCTAACATATATGCCAGTTTAGACACGATACCTGAAATCGGCACGAACGGGTCAATCCAACGGCTGAAACGACACTCAAAAAGGTATCTAACATTATAAATTAGTCCAAAAATGGTCCAAAAGGATTAGAAATGGTCCAAACTATAAAAAAGGGGGTAAAAATTTTCAAAAATTTGAAAATCTTCTATAAATAGTAAAAAATTCAAAACATTATAAAACATTTGAAATTTTTACCCATTTGAGCTCAAAACTTCAACAGCGAATTCCAGGAGATCCAGCCAGCGGAATCCACTACCATTTTTTCCAGGTACTTACCCATGCCCCACTCTTTCATTTTGATGCAATTTTCGTCAAATTCCATGGTGTATTTTATTTTTTAGGCCATTCCAAAATAGGCACTACGACCCACACAGAAATCGAGGGTTTTTCCACGTATAGGGATGGATATACGCGAAAAATGCCCTCACTGTCGTGTATATACGCGGTTGTTTGGAAAACAGTCACGTATGCGGCCGAGCTTAAGTTTTTTCAAGTGTTCTGATGGGAAAAATTCAATTTTTTTGTGCAGGATGGTCCGAGAATGGAGAGAACATGAACATGGTGATGTAGAAGAGGCAGTAAGGGCTGATCTAATGGCTCAATAAGCATTATGTGCATGTGGGATCTACAAATTTTGGTGTCTTGGTGGCTTAGGGGCCAAACCAGGACTATTGCAGATGTTGGTGGACTACTGGGATCCAGACTTAGAGTCGTTCCAGATAGATGGGATGTCCCTCACCATAGAGGTGGAGGACATATAATTTATTACTGGACTTTCCTGACGGGGGGAAGTAGTGAACCTACGTTCTCGCGGGCCCATAGGTGGCCTGAATATAGATGAGTACATTGTGGTGTACTGCTATCCGGTCACAGAGAAGGTGGGGATTCATATCGCAACTAACTCCATACAGGTGCTAGGCCTAAAGGCCATCCTACTGACACTGGGCGGGATAGCAGGCTTGGCTTCACTCCACCAGGCCTCATGGCCTCTGGTGTTCTATGCAGTGGAGTGCATGAGACCCATGGTATACGATTGGAGCACTACATTACTGGGAAACATGAAACACCAGCTCAGTGAGTGCAATATGGGCAGAGTGTGGAAATTCAGTTTCAGTAGCATACTGAGCATGTTTTTATTTGAGCGTGTTCTAAGATTGAGCCCTAGAGTTGAATTTCCTCTACAAGGGGTTCGAGATCTAGCCCAACGGCGTTGGACGGATGCAATGCACAGACTGGGTGGAGGTAGGGTGTCCAACCCCTATCCAGCTGATTTCTTTCCGTGGTGGAGACAATAGATAGTTGCCATCAATGACTACCGCTATGTAGGGATAGATTTCTAGGGGGACCTGGAAATGCTGCTACCACCAGGATTGGCATACGGTTACATAGGTAACGAATCTCGACCCTCTCTTTAAAATTTTTGAGTTATTTAATTTATTTTTGTTTTCTGATTATATGGAATCAAAAGACATATTTTTGGGTGACAATACATAGTGACATCTACCATATGCATGCAGATGTGGGACCATGACAGCTTGAAGGTTTCCCTCATCATAGACGGAGGGGAAGAGGAGACAATATCACGGGTGTGGATGCGGAGTGGACGCTCCAGAGCATTCATACCAACTTCGTGAGGCTGACACATAGAGTACCCATGGTGCAAGTTGAGGACTTGCCTGGGGCCATGTAGCGCCAGGTGGTGGGTGTACCACGAGCATGGGTGTGGTTATTTCGAAGGCTAGCTAGAGCCGTAGTGACATTCCACGATCACAACCCCCCTCTTCCTCCATAGGCTTAGATACCTAGGAACGATACATTTTGTATTACCGTGTATTATATTTTGGTGGCTTGAGAGCCCCATTTTTGTATCATGACACTATGTATTACCACATTTTGGATGTTTATAAAAACTTTTATGATGATCAGTTTATTTATTTACATGTGTAAAAAATTTTGTTTGTGATGAATTTATTGTATATGAAACAAATGCTAATCTAACACGTAGTTAGCATATGAGTCAGCAATTTGATTATTAATTCTTGGAATATGTATGTATGTTATATTGTCAAATTGTCGTTCTAATAATCTCACATGTAAGAATCTTCTTAATAATGTCGGATCTCTAACATGGTACAAACCATTAAGCTATGACACTACCAAATCCGAATCAAAATGTACCTCAAGAGAGAGAACGCCATGTAGAATGTCATCCCGTAGAAGCTCAATAATGACACTATATTCAACAACATTGTTTGAAGATGGTTGTAAACATATGCCTCCTGAAGACAATACCTGACCCATAGGAGTATAAATCACCCAAGCAGCAGAGGCTGAGTGTTGAGTGTGATGGCTCACACCCTCCATGAATCCTATGAAGGTGGAAGATTCCATTGACATCTTCCAAAAGAAACAGAAACTAATCACAAACCCGTTCACTATAAGAAAAATACCTAACTATGAAAAACTATACAATAATATACAATAACCAGCCTTGGTTGAAAATCATGCATAGTAATTTTTGAGATAGAGCCCATTTCTAGGCTCCGCCAAGGCTGTCCCCTCATAATCCACTAACTCATATGTGCCCTTCTCTAAGACACGTTTGACGACGTAAGGATCGCACCACATGGGGTTAAAATTTCCTACCCCCAAGGGTTCTTTTGGTTGATCCCACAAAAGGACCAAGTCTCCCTCACTAAACCTCCTTGGATGGAAAGACTTATCGTACTGGACCTTTACGCAATGCTTATTTACTTCTAGAGCCACCAAGGCATCTCGACGCTGCTCATCAAGTTGCTTAAGGTGGACCAAACGCTCCTCCAATAGGGAAGCGTCTGGTAAGAGCTCTATGGCTAGCTTCAAATAAGGAATCTCGCACTCAATTGGCAATACTGACTCCACTCCATGTACAAGTTGATATGGAGAAACACCCGTGGCATTCTTAACAGCGGTTCTATACGCCCACAAAGCTGGATATAACATAATGTGCCGATTATTCTTGCTTTGTGCGATGGTTCGTTGGAGAATGGATTTGAGTGATTTGTTCATTGATTCTACCTATCCATTCGCTTGAGGGTAGTAAGAGGAGGAATGCTCTTGTTTGTACCCTAACTTTGATGCCAACTCTTCCATCATACGATTATGAAAGTGTGAGCCATGGTCAATGACAAGCTCTTTCGGAATCCCAAACCGAGTAATAATCTGGTTGAATACGAAGTGCGTGGCTATCTCACCATCAGACTTAACTGTAGGAATATCCTCAGCCCATTTCGTGAAGTAATCAACAACCACTATGATATGATGATGCCCCCCAGCTGAAGCTGGGTTGCAATACATAAAATCAAGCTCCCACTTAGTGAAGGGACCAACGGTGATGATGGGATGTAACGGGGTAGGTTTTGAGTGCATATTAAGTGCAAACACTTGGTAAGGGTGGCACCTCTTGACTGCATCTACACAATCCTTAAAGGTCGACAACCAGAAATAACCCGCTCTTAAGATTTTTTGGGCTGTAGAAAGCCCAGATAGATGACCACCACACGCCCCTTCATGGCAGTCATTCAGCACTACCTCAGCCTCTTCATCAGCTAAAGAATGTCGTAAAATGGAATCTACCCCACGACGGTACAAAGTGTTATCCACTATGAGATAATTCTTAGACATGTGACGTAATCGTCACCGTTCATCCTGTGAGAGGTGAGTAGGGACCTTCAATGTTTGTAAATATATAATGATATCCACATACCATGGGTTTAAATTTGAGATTAAGAATATGTGCTCATTGATAAATGTTTCTTCACAAACCAACTCCTCGGCCTCGCTTGGGAAATCCAATATAAGCTCTGCAAAAATTAACGATTTCTTCGATTTTGCCGAAACAAACTCGAGATTGAATTCTTGTAGGATGACAATCCATTTATTATATTTTCCCCCAATCATCCTTTGAGTGAGGATGAATTGAAATGGATTGACATGGGATACAACCAAGGTCTGGCGAAGGAGAATATAATGTCTCAACCGTTGAACCGCATGTACGGTAGCTAAGGAAAGCTTCTCAACATGAGAATAATGGATCTTCGCATCAATAAGATTCTAGATTAGATAGTATATGACATTCTCTTAGAGCTCTTCATCCTCTTAAACCAAAACCATACCAATCGTCTCCATTGACATGGCCACATAGAGTAGGAAATCATGGCTATAGTCTGGGGGACTAATCACTCGAGCCGATGCTAGGGCTCGCTTGAGTGCATCAAAGGACTCATGGGCTCACTCATCCCAACAAAAGGTGGTGTCCTTCTTCAAAAGACACATGAAGCCTCTAGTCAAATTGAAAAAATTGACAACGAATCTCCGTAAGAAGTTTGCCATGCCTTGCAAACATTGAAGATGATTAATATTTTTCGGGGGAGACAACAGAAGTATTGCCTCAACCTTAAAAGGGTCGACTCTTATAGCCTCTTTAGAAACGATGAATCCTAACAAGCCACCAGACTTCACACAAAAGATGCACTAGTGAGGATTTAACCTGACCAAATAATGGCGGCACCTTTTGAATACCAATATGAAATGATAGGAATGATGCATTCTCATACACGAATGAGTAGCAAGGTCATCCAAAAATAATTCGATAATCGATTTGAGATCGTGGAAGATCAAGATCATGGCCTGCTGAAAAGTAGCTCTGGTGTTCTTAAGGCCAAAAGGCATTTGTTGATATGCAAAAGTTCCCCAAGGACAAATAAATGTAGTCTTATGTTGGTCCTCAGGTTTAATTTGTATCTGATTGTATCTAGAAAAGTCATCCATAAAGGAAAAAACCTTGCTACCCATGCACTCATCCAAAATCTGATCAATAAATGGTGTGGGTAAATTGTCCTTAGGACAAGTGCAATTCAAATCATGAAAATTAGTACATATGCAGATCGCTCCCTACTTCTTGTCAACTGGAACAGGGTTTGAAACCCACTCCATCAAGGGAATGGGATAGATAAAACTGACTTTCAACAGTTTCTCTATCTCTGCCTTAATTGTGGGTGCTTTCCTAGGATTCAACGCACGCACGCGTTGTTGAATAGGCTTAGCATTGGGATAAGTCTTAATCTCGTGTTTAATAATGTGAGGGTTGATACCTAGCATTTCATCATAAGACCAAGCAAAGATATCACAAAATTATTTAAACAACTCGGTGTATTCTTGAATCTCAGCATGGTAACATTCTGCCCCAATATAGACATTCTCTATCCTACCAGGATCGCAAGAGATATTGATAAGAATCGTTGGATATATATTTTCCATGTTTCCATCAGCCATCGGACCAGGAGAGCTTAATGGAACCATGGGACTACCAAATCTCTCACTAAGAACCTCCCTAAAGTCCTCACACTCCAAGCAGTCAAGCTCGGGAAGAAATTAATATCTATGATGGAGCTCTTCCCATGGTGGCTCGACTCCCGACATGGCCTCAATAATTGCTTTGTTTGAAGGAAAAACACTATCAAGGAAGTCATGCGTGTGAGAAGACTGTACTTCCCATGCAGGCAGCACATAAGGGTCCTCCTCCTCCGTCCGCGAAGAGGAAGAAATAGGCTCTGCAACACACTCAAGATTAGCTTGATAAGCTACCATAGTTACAGGCAACGACGCGTCCATCATGATGGGCTCACTCGAAGTATTCGATGTTGGAAGAATCCAAGGATATTCCATATGACTTGTGCGAAAAGACAGTGATCTTATAGATGTTGAAGCCTCACCGAAACTAGACCCTATCATAAGGATAGGTGTAGGACAACTAAAAATTCCCATGAGGGATGGATACGTGCCTACTCCCACACTCCCAGTTTCCGGCTGAGAGTGCTCGACAATCGGGATCGAAGCTCTCGAAGATGCAGTAATTGACAGATTCTTGAATGACGTTTGATCAATCGTGACTATATTCCCGTTAAACGGAAAGCATACAACGCAAAATAGGGAAGAAGCTACGGCTTGCATACTGTACATCCAATTCCTACCCAGCAAGAGATTGTAGTGAAGGGGCGCATTAACCACCTTGACCTCTATCGCAACGGTCTTCCCTCCTAAATGGACCTTAAGGGAGGGAAGGATCCCATGTGGCCTAAACGATCTCCCATCAAACGCAGTTAACATGGTCACCAATTTAGACAACTCAAGGGAACCAAAACCCTTCCAACACAATAAAGACATCACATAAGCAATAATGCCTTCGTCAATCACAGTGCGCTTGACGGTCATGTTAAGACATTCTACATGAATCAAAAGAGACACATAGTAAGGCAAGCGAGGATGAAGTCCTGCGGTTTCAAATTTAATCACGGAGGAAGAATTATCATCATTCACACCAAGGGCAGAAAGCAAAGCCTTCCTTTACAAAGGACAACTCTGAAGTACTTCTAGTGCAGACATCTCATAAGGAGTGTGGCCCAAATCCTCGACAACAGAATAGTTCTGGGTGGCTCGGGCATTAGTATTGTGCCTTGAATGCTTAAGGACTCCCTTAGGAATTCAAGGTGCAGCTTCAGGTTTATTCACAAGTTTTTCAATACGCAAAGGAGTCCTTGCTGTATTAGGTTCCTTTCCTGGGTTGGGTTGTGAAGAACCATAGTCCTTCGCACGGGTCACAACTTTTGCAGCACGTACCATGTTAATGCAACCACGACCACTACCCTTTGGTAGATCTTGATCACCACCAAACTGATCATGGGTTCTCAAGTTCATATTTTGATTGTGAGGTAAAGGGTTAGTCAGCACAGCTGGGCCTTGTGTTAATAATCTCGAGGCTTCATCGATACGAGGGCACAAGTAAGTGAGGTTATATTCCTTACACAACTTGCAAGGAAATTTAACCTTATGTTTAGCTTGCTTGTCCTCCCCAACATTACGGGCGTTCTTTTCATTATTATTAGAATTTTCATTCGTGTTCCCACCCTTATGATTGTTCTTACCCTTCTTTTTATTCCATTCGGGCTGCTAGTTACCCTTTTGGTCCGACGACTGCACCGAAAACACACTCGCTGTTTGGGTGGGTTGAGATGAAGTTGTGGCTTGCCCCGAAGCAGATTGGTTGATTGACAATTGATTGACTTGTTTTGCAACCGAATCCGTAGGTTTAGCACTCGCACAACCAGCAATGCCATCGGCATGTGGTCTAGGTTTAACTTTGGGGTCGAAACTAGAACGTGGAGCATTGGGAAAGATATCATATAACATACCGGATTGAGCATAAATCAAATCCAGTTCCTGCACCTTAAAAATGGCTTGTTCCTCATTTTTCACTTTGAATGTAGAAACATCCTTTGCTATATATGGAAATAACGACTTAAGGAACCATTCGAGGAGGAATTTCGGTGGTATAAAGGATTTAAGTAATCTCTTCCATCTACGCCACTCTTGGATATGATCCGAGATACGTCTGGCTTTATCCTACCAACATGTCGACAAGAGTTCAGTACCAACATCATAACGCACTGGTAGCTGGAAGTGGTTAAGAAAAATCATCACTAGGTCATGGAACAAAGCGAATGCCCCCCTAGGTAGCTCTATATACCATTTCACGGCAGGCCCTGTAAGGGTGCATTGAAACAAACTTAAATGGATTGAGTCCTGTGTAAGGAATTCGAAGAGCACCATAGGTGAAAGGTACTAACATGTTCGCTCGGATCCTCTCTCGGTTTGCCCTTGAATTTGGGTATGTCCAAGGGAAGCTTAGTAGGGACAGCCGGCCAAGCCGGGTCATGATCTACAGGATCGTTTGTCAATCTCTACAAGTCAGAAAGATTCAGTGTTGTGAGGAAAGGGAGCCTAGGATGATTAGGTCGATGGACCGCTCCCTGATAGTTCTGATTCACATAGGTCTAATTACTATAACCACCATGGCCTTGACCATAGTGCCCTCCTCCCGTTTGACCCATATAGGGTTGCATGGAAGCACCATAGTGTGGTGTACCTTGACTATTTGGAGCTACAAAGCTGTAATTTGGAGAGTAAGCAGGTTGTTGATACCTGCACCCATAAGGTGAGGAACCCTGTTCATACTGCGTCCCATAGTAGGGTCCATAAGTCATCGCATGAGATGTCCCATGAGACACTGTGTAAGTAGGAATATACATTCCAGAAGTAGGAATATACATTCCAGAAGTAGGAATATACATTCTGGAAGTAGGAATATACACTCTGGAAGTAGTAATATGACCTCTAGAAGTATGAACATGACCTCCTGAAATAATGGGTGCTGCTTGAACCTGAGACACAACTGGCCGAGTAACCATAGTACGGACATGACTCGTAGCAACGTTTCGGCCCGAAGGACCACGTGAATGAGGTGGAGGGTGAACATTCGAAGAACTAGGGACAGAGGATAAAGGGACCTGTGTAACTATCTACTTGTTATTCCCTATAGTCACTCGTCTCGGATCTGGTATCCTAATAGGATCACTAACCCTAGACCTAGGAGGAATATTTGATGTAGCTTCCACCGCCGAGATGGAAGGTGCAATGTGACTTGTGCTCCCAAACCTCTCCGCATGGTAAAGAATGAGAGTGCCCCTAGGAATAGTGTTAGGCTCAAAATCATACTCGACATGGAATGCCAAATCATGTGTGGGAAAACTAGACATACCATAACTACCATAACTAGTTCTTGCGGGTTCAAAATGAGTCTCATCGTATTCAGGCATTCCATAATGCCGACGCGTCAAGGCGGGATCAACACTAGAGTAAGTAGGTCTATCATGAAAAGTACCTATCTGAGAGATTACAGGACCTAACTCAGTCAAATCAGGTGAAGGATCATAGTTAGGAGTAAACTCCCCATCTTCCACTTGAATGGGAGAAGGTGGTTCAGGAATACCTTCTACATGGTCTCCTATAATGTGTGAAATCAATGTGAGAAGTAGTCTTCCTGGACTATCTATTTCTCTCTCCTAAAGGAGGAGGATATGTAGAAGGTGAAAGTCCTACTAAACGAAAAGAACGGCATGGCACCGCACCCAAATCCACAATGACTCAAAAAAGAATAAAAGACTCTCAATCTACGCAAACCCTAGGAAAGCTAATGTGCACAGAGCAATCACCAAGAAAATCTAAAGCCAACCACAAGCAATCAAGGGTAGGATAAGTGAGCTCCCAAATGAAGCAGGTATGTCTCGCCTAGGAGATGCTTGAGACTCCCATACACAACAAGCGGAGGTACATAACCAATTATTGTGGCCCTCAGCTTCAACACATAAAGTAACTGTGCTATCCGACCCCAACCTGGCCGGGACACCTGTTATAGCAGATTTCACCGCACTAGGTGAATCACACATTGTATGGCCTTCCCCTGTCCCGCTACAGACTCATTGACCCCTATGGACCACTTTGTATATTTTGATGTATCCATGACCATCCCTAAAAAACATTAGAAAAAGTGATATACGTGGCTTTTACCCCGATATACGCGTACATACGTGGGATTTACCCCTATAGTCGTGTACATCGGGATGTGTGCATAATCCAAATCCTTTTGGACTGTTCCTTGACTTGGATCTGACTCATATGACTCCTGGCCTTCCATATGCCTTGAGATTGCACGGATTCAACCCTTCAATATCCCTTTGAAAAGCTATATAAGGAACCCCCTTGGTACATTGAAAGCATGAGAAAGAATTGAGCATGGAAACTACAGTCCATTGTTGCCATAACTTTATGCTTGAGTCTGCATCCCTTTGTCCCTTTGGAGCACTCTTTTGTTCTTCCCAAGCTTTCCCTTTGCTAGTAAGCTTGCTATCGAAGTGATGGAGGATTGAAGTGGTGGAGGCCCAAGTGGGGGATTCAGTTTCTCCGGTTTGCAGACGTGCCGTCAGAGGTTGTCACTTGTAATCTCTAATTCATATTAATAGAAATATCTTTTCCTGTCCAGTAATGTGTATTTGAATGAATGCTGTTTCCATTGGAATATATCAAATGCATTTACATTATTGTTTATATATGCTAGAATAGATATAAAACCATGAAATATAGTATGCTTGTATTGTTTACTTGTTGTTGAGGACGTGTTATAACAATTCAAGCTGAAGATTGGAAAGCTCAATGGGGATCTACTTCAACCGTCCGGAATAAGGTACGAGGTTCGATCCTTTAGTGTTAGATTGTTTATTTCTATTGCATATGGGGAAATATTGATTTCTGGAGTCTAGCTGTCTGTTGTGGTCCCAAAGCCATAGGAATTTCTCTCTGTAACAACACCCACAGAATAACCCCTGCAAAGTACCCCTTTGATATACTAAGTAAGGCCACTAAGGTCACCTCAATATAATCAATGCTCAGGTGGATAGTCGCAGGAGGGATTGACCGTATGGGTAGGGTAGCAAAGCCCAAAACTCTTCAAAGAGCCCCCAGATACGAATACAATCCTGTAAGTATCTTCGATGCTACTCAGTTATGACTAGGGGTCATCCCAATCAATAACCGCTCACACTGCCTCGTGCTTAACTCCCTTTTGAGAGGAGGATCCTGAGAAACACTGGTTATACCAAGTAATTTCACACACTCACCTGGATAGACACATACATGTTGTTGTTTAGTGGTCTTGGAGAATTTACTCACAATGAACTATTCCAAGACCCTAAAACCTAATCTTGTTGGTGAACCTTATCAAATAAAATAGTGTAGTTCATTTTAATTAAGCGTTGATTTTAATTGGCTTTATTACACAAAATAGGTATATGGCCATGTAACTAATGGCGTTATGACACAACATGAAGCAAAATGCACACCTAACAATCAATGCAAATTCATTGTGTCCATGAAAAACATGGTATGCTACTACATGAAATGCACAATTTTCTTCAAATGATAAATGCAAGCTTTCCTATATGAAATCCTGACTAATACTGTTGTAAAGGAAAGTAGCCTATGGCTAGGGTTTAAGAGGCCATCAACATACTGGGGTTGAAATTTGGATGCAAATAGTTCTGCAAGTAAATACAAGCAAGATCAGAGAATAGAATGGTCCACACCTGATAAACTGAAGGCTGGTCCAAGCTTTCTTTTCAATCCTCTTCTTGCTCCTCTCGCTCCAAGATACCTGCAAAACGAATTATACCTTCCTCAAACCATTATGATCACATATAAAACAATGATAATCAAATAAACATGGACAAATGATCTGAATAAAATCATCATATGATCATAAACAGAGATTCAATCACACATTGAACAATGATTTGGGAAGAAGAAGGACATCACATCTTTATTAATCTTGAAAACAAGTACAAGTATACCTTCTCTTCAAGTTTGGCACCTCACAAAACATTGATCCAGGTCTGCTGCTTCTCTTGTCCAAATAACTTAGCCTCCAAGCTCTGCAACACAAGGGGAAGACCTCCAGGGCAAAGGTGTGGGAAAAGAGAGTCCCGATTCCTCCAGCATAACAATGCAGAAATTCCAAGTCCCCTCTCATGGACCTCCCTACCTCTATTTATATGATTAAAGAAGAGCTAGGGGAGAAGACAAAGTGGTTACAACTGAAGGAGTCAGTTGCATAACTACCCAAACTAACTTAAATTATGTATTTTTATTTTTTGATATTTTAAAAGGTATTCACGGGTTGCATAACTGGACAGTCGCGTATACGCAGGTTGCATAATTGGTAAGTCATGTATCATCCACGGGTTGCTAGTATAGAAAGGCACAAATATGAGCAACTTTTGGGTATTCGTGGGTATGTAATAGAGCAACTCGCGAATCATTCGCGACTTTG
The DNA here is from genome assembly GCA_001517045.1 of Pseudotsuga menziesii. Lineage (NCBI taxonomy): Eukaryota > Viridiplantae > Streptophyta > Pinopsida > Pinales > Pinaceae > Pseudotsuga > Pseudotsuga menziesii. The sequence continues at coordinate 142,066 of LPNX010829399.1, read as the reverse complement.
CCTTAAGGAAAGTCGCGAATATACAAAAAACGAATTTTAATGGTATTTCTGGGCATTTTCAAACTTTGGTGTCTTTTGGAAAGTTTTATCTAACTGAAATAAATTTCCAACGGTGTAGAAATGAGGTCAAACAGAGTTACATAACTCAATATATGGGTCCTCGAAGATAGGTGTTTTTTCAGTGACTTTCATGAAGTGTCGTCATGGAAGTGTCGACATGCGACGAAATCATGGGAAAGTGGTCACAGGAAAAGATGTGTCAGTTTGAGCTATAACAGATGCCCCCTAATGTGTGAGGTTAGAGGGGAAGATGATAGCCGAAATACATTATAAAGGAAACAACTGAGTATGGAGAGAGCAGAGGCTCCAAGATCGAAAGGCTCAAACAAAGGTACCTGTAAGAGAGATAAATGTCAGGAAAACTGATCTCTGGGACATACATGTCCATATACAAAACATCACCATAAAGATATAGGCGGATCCAACATATGTATAACTGATGAAACTATCATGGTTGCTCAATATGCAAAAAGGCACCATATCAAATCCAAAGGAGCCATGGACGCAAATGAACAAGGTGGATCCATGCTCAACAATCTATCATAGCCACAAAAATACAAGGTGGATCTATGTCTCAGCAAAATGTCATATAAAATGTAACAAGGTCTTGTGCAACTTGGGCAATAGCAAAAGATGACAATGCTACTGTCAGCCCAAGGTCTTCAATCCAAACCTCCCAGAAAAGGTATGAATCCTAATTATGCGAATAAAGGAGCTGAAGTCGAACATGGAGGAAACCGTTTGATTACCGGTCAATAATGAGAACCGTTAACAAACGCGGGGGAAACCACCATGAATGAAAATGGTCTCCAAGGTACCAAGTACATTCTAACAAGTGTGATTACAAGGACTTGAAGTTGAACACTTGAAGAATCCATCGAGTAGGATACATTAAGGTATTCCCACTACCCAATAGCGAGGGAAATTGCCATTGATGACAACAATCCCCAAGGTACTGTCATAAAACTCTAAATCTCATTCCCAGATCAAGATGTGTTGCAGTCGATAGGAAGAGATCCATTGGAAGGAAGGCATTAAGGCATCCTTCATCATCCAACACAAGGTAAGTCAAAGACTAATTGGATCTAGAATTGGTACTGAATTTCACGACAAGGAACGCCGAAGACATGATGTAATGAACAGATACCAAGGAATGCCCGACACAAAAGGTCAAGGCAACTGCAGAATGGCCGAGAAAGGGTTAATCCTTGAATAGTGAGCATGATACAAAAGTGACTTAGGAAGCTTTTGACACACAAGGACCAACGAAACAAATCTGCAATGTAGGAGACATTGAAAGATTCCCCATATAATTGGAAAAGAGACCAACTGGAGGAGTAAGAAAACTCTGAATCAGGATAAGGTCAAAATACTAGGACCCAACTGTTTGATAGACTCAAAAATGGTGCTTTTTTCAAGGAAACAAGAATTGCTGCCATGATGTAAAAAACATGTGAATGAACTTCCCTTCCCCTCTTTCTTGTAAAGGTTTAACGAGTCCAAGAAAGCAAGCTCAGGACCATATTCATTTTTGGAAAGCTCAAAGAAAAGAAAGAAGAATGCTTGATAAAGCACTGATTCGTGGATTTTACGATCCTGAACTAGTACATGCTCGACGGTGTTTTCATAGTTTAGAGAGTCTGAAAAATCCAAAGAAGACTCTAGGGGGGTCCTTTTTCATACAATTTAGTCTCCTAAGGCCGAAAAAGTATAAAACAAACCAAAGAAGAACTCTCTTAACTTCCGAAGAAGAAAAGGCGCACCTTTTCATATTTAGTTAGGAAGGTCCGAAAAAGGTTAAATTACCACCTACCCAACACTCCTTCAAAAGCAGCATATAGCCTGAGTTTTACGAGTGTGAAGGAAGGAAAGATTACTCGGAAAGATCCATTTGATTACGAGAAATGGAGCTTACAACAATAAACTCGATGCTTTGTTCTTTAGGTTTTAACAAGCATGACAAAGACATAAAGTACAATCAGAATCTTTTTCATGTTTTGGTCCAGAGCACGAAAAAGAGAAAACTAAGCTCATACCGAGGGCTCCTTTTCCATAAGTTTAGTCCCTTAGGTCTAGAAAAGCGATAAACCTATGCCTGAGAATACTCTTCTCAATTCAAAAGAAAAGAGAGGGATCCTTTCTCATATTATTCCACATGGTCCAAGAAAGAGATAACCTACCACCAATGTGGATGCCCATTCACATATTCTTAACGAGCCTGAATGGACAAGTTTACTCGGCAGTCAATTCTATTTTGAGGAGTCAGTCTTGGGCCTAAAGAAACTCAAAATATTTCCCATGAATTTTTAACGAGTCCGGAAAATTCAACTTGCGGCATCCTTACTGTTTTTAACAAGCTCGAAGGAGAGTAGAAAGAATGCTCTAAATGCGAGAAGACGAGTGTCATAGGCAGGCGAAACTAGTTCCAAGCGCAAGGAACAAACCTATGCATAATGCAAGGAAAGCGAGCAAGATAAGGACACTTGGGGAACGTCTCCTCAGGGTAAAAGGTGTCAAGTTGCAAAGGAAAAATGATACAAGGATTAGCGATGATGAGAACAAAGATGAGGGCTTATACAATGAGCTAAAAGCGTGGAAGCCGGCATCAGGATCATAAGCGCGAGTAGGGCACATGAAAATGTAGTTACGACTTGAACAACAAGGCGAGGCCAGTAAACAGTTGTGAATCCAACTAAGAATCCTGTCTCCAAGAAACACAACATCAGAATCATATTCAGAATAAAATATCCAATGCAGGTCACTTTGGAAGAAACACATGTGACTTTGCTATCTTCTACACAAGGTAAAATCAAGGTAGAATCAACCAAAGAATATTCTATAATACCAAGGCTCAAGGGTTTATAATCAATAAGATCAACCTCAGAAGAAGAGAAAAAATCAACAAGGGAGATAGAGTTTGCAGGAACAAACTTAGTATCACAGGAGTTCAAAAATTCGTAAGAAAAATCAAACTCATCAGGATCACTGACTTGCTGTTCAAAAGAAGAGTCAAAAGACTCAACAAGACCAACATAAGAAGAAAGGTCAGGATTACTAGGAAAATCAAGGTTAGACTTAGTCACAAATGAACCAACATATAAAAGAAGGTCAGACTGTATCAAAGACTCTAGGAAGACTTCATCCAAAGGAAGGAGATCATCCGAGATAGGACACATGTCTAAACTTTCAAATGGATTAACAGAGTGGAGAGCATGCTCCATAGTCTGTATAGGATGACTCACTCGGTCAACTGCTGGGACCAAGTCCCAAGAAGGTAAGCATGAAAATAGAGGCTGCTTCTTTGTAACAATTGAACACAAAGGACAAGAGGCCACATAGTTCACCTGTGGCGGGGCAGTGTCTACAGAAACACTGGGAACCAATAAAGGAAATACCTGGTCTCTAGTTGGGTCAGGAGAAGGTTCAAGAAAATCCAACTGATCGATAGTGACAATTTCTTCACCATGATTAAAGTACATCACACAAAATAATGTTGACACCACAACTTGCATGGCATAGACATAATCATGTCCAAGGAGCATATTGAAGTCCAAGGGGTCTTCTATGACCATGAAGTCAACTAAGATGGTCTTCCCATGCAAAGTAACAGGTGTTTGAGGAAGAATTCCCAAGGCTATACAAGTTCTTCTATCAAACGCCAGTAACTGACTAGCAGTTGACACAAGGCTGGGAGATCCCATGCCTCGCCAAGCACGAGCAGACAAAATACTAACTGAGGCTCCTTCATCAACAATACAGCGAGCAATCGTATATGATTCAACTTTGACCTTTATCTGGAAAGGTGCATTAGAAGGAAGGCACGGCTAAACTAGGCTATCCCAATCAAAGGAAGTAATCCAAGGGCTTGGTGGGGGTTGATTCGAAACAAGTTTAGTGCCCCCTTGTTCAGGAAGTTCTGAATTGGCAGTGAAGAAAATGTGACTAGTAGGTACTTCACTCTCCAAAGGAAGAGTGGGATTGATCGATACTGGAATTGATTCAACAGTTTCATGAAAGTCACTCTCCCAAGGGAGAGTGGGATTGACCAAAGATGACATTGGTTCAATCACATTAGTATCACTCTCCGAAAGAAGAGTGGGATCGACCAAATCTGAGATTTGTTCGACCACTTGATCAACCAAAGGTTGAGTAGGTTGTTGAGAAACTATAGGGTGTTTAGGAGAAGGAAAATCTTGAGTCTTGGACCACACTCTTCGCACCTCTATGATAGCAGGGCATAGGTGAGTAAGATGATCTCCCTCGCATAGCATACAAGGGAAATTAAGTTTGCACTTTGAACAGCCAGGTTTCTCAACTGTTTCAACATGACTAGCAGTGGCTGACTATTTTCTCTCAACATGACTTGCAAAGGATGAGAGTTTGTCCCTAGCATGAACTACAGAGGCTGGGTGACTGGGTCTAACCTGACTAAGAGAGGTTGGTTGTTGAAAAGCTTCAGAATGTTCAAAAATGAGATGACCATGAAACCAAACTCTTCAAACCTCCACGATAGAAGGGCATTTATAAGTAAGGTGGTCACCCTCACAAAGCTTACAAGGAAACTTGGGCTTGTGTTTTGAACAGTTAGTATTTTCAACAGTGTCAACATGACTCACAGTGGTTAACAGATTGTCTTCAGCATGAACCATAGAGGCTGAGAGACTGACCCCAGCATGACTTACAGAGGCTGAGAGACTGGGTCCAACATGACTTGTAGAGGTTGGACGGGCACCACCAGCATGAACAACAGAGGCTGAATGGTTAGGATCAACATGCTTTGTAGCAGTTGAGTGTGTTCCCCCAGCATGAACCACAGAGGCCGGGTGGATGGATCCAACATGAACAACAGAGGTTGGATGGGGAGGTTCAACTTGAACAATAGAGGTTGAACGGGTGCCCTCAGCATGAACCAAAGAGACTGAGTGACTAGATCTGAGATGACCTGGAAAGGTTGGAAGGATCCCACCAGCATGAACCACAAAGGATGGATGGTGAAGATCAACTTGACTTGCAGAGGTTGGATGTTTAGATCCAACATGTCCTGCAGAGGTTGGATGGGTGCCCCCAGCATGAACCATAGAGGCTGGGTGGTGAGGTTCAACTTGAATTGTAGAGGTTGAACGGGTGCCCCCTTGCTTATGTGCCTTCTTCCTATTCCTCCTTCTTTTACTCCTTTTAGATTGTTGGTTACTAGTATCGGTACTTTCACCACATGAGGTAGAAGGAGGAGGAGAATCAACTACAGGTGAAGGGGAAGCATTGTTTTGATGCCCTTGATATAAGGAGCTTACTTGAGAAGCATCAGAAGCATTCAGGACAGTTGGAGTGGAAAACAACCACAACGGTATCCCTAGGGTGAATCCAGGTAGATTCAGGGTGGCCATCAAGGGAACACCAACATTCCCCATTAGAGGAATAGTACAAGGAGTTCCCAGCTTGGAGATCTCTTGGTTGGTGTTCAAAGGGGTGTTAGCCATAGTTTCAAACTAGGAGTCAAAGTCCGAGGTGGATAGTCAACCAAAATTACAAATCACACACCTAAAGGCACACTAAGTACAGACAAACCACACAGCACTCACTAAAAATTCCTAAAGCCAAATAGACAAACATGTATAAGATGTAATTTCCAGAAGAAAGCTGATAGACAGTTACTTGGCGTCCCTGTAGATGTTCTTAGGCACAAGCGGAGGAATCACCCACCGCCCTCCCACACTTTCTACCAGGGTTACCTTCCAATTCCGTCCAAGTTCAACCAGAAATAACCTTCTGGTGTACCTATGTATGAACCCTAGATGTCAAAGAGAGTAAAGGCTACCTTAACTATATTGACAGTCTGGGGGGACAGTCGCAAGCCGGACTCGTACGCATGGGTAGGGTAGCTGACCCCGAAATTCTGTCCAAGACAAAATCCCCAGATGCGTAAAAGTCCTGAGTTACGTTTTGACAAGGATTCAGAGGGTTATCTCCTCTGTCCACGCCTCCACGCGGCCTCGTGCTTAACTCCTATTTGAGAGGAGCTTCCCAGATACAATCAACGTAGAAAAGGATTTACCTAGTGATAGGCCAACTACGTTTGAAATTTTAACACTTGTGGAGAGTTAAAACTCCCTAATCCACAAGTCTAGCCTGAGCTAGTTGGTGTATGACCCTATAAAATAAAACTTACTAATAATTTTAAATTATATCGTTTATTTTAAGGGCGGTTTTTAGTCAGAGGGTAAATGGCATGAAACTTATGTGGTGTTTTGACTCAAAGTTGAAACAAAATGACTAAGCAAAGAGATATGAAATGCAAAAAGCAAAAACTATTCTCTTTTTATTTTTCAAATAGAAAACTTGAAATCCAAAAAAGATCAAATTCTTTTTATCTTTTTCAAAAACAATGATATGCTATGCAATCTAGACTAAAAACCTAATCTACATGCATATAAAGCAAACATGTGTTTTTGTCTTTTATTTTATAAATGCAAAAGAAAAATCAGCCTATCAACTAATGCAAGCAAGTACTATAAGAAAAGCAAATAGACAACTACTCTACACCCCAAAAACAAGCCCTAGGTTTCCGTAAAGTTAGATATCAACCTCTCTTGAAAATAAGGCTCACAAAGGTAAACAAGTCAACAACTTTGGAATGAAGAGACTGAGCAAAAAGAATGACATAAACAAAGGTCAAGAAGTCCCAAATATCAATCTAAACCTACAAACAAGGCTGCTCAGTACCTTGTCCAGCAAGGTCAAGCCAAAGAAGGAGGTAGGGGGGGAAGCAGCAAAAAACAAGTGTACTTTCTTTTTAATTTTCTTTTATAAATGCAAAAGAAAAACTACCTACAAAGCAAAGTATGCAGATAATAAGAACAAAGCAAAAGGAACTTTGCTCTACAACCACCAAACAAACTCTAGAATGACCTAAAGTCAGTATAAACCCTACTTGGAAGGAAGGCTTGCATAAGAGACAAGACAACTATTTTAGCATGGTGAAGTCAACCAACAAAAGAAGAAGGAAACCAACACCAACAAGCTTCTGAAATCAAACAAAAACCACTAACAGAGGCTGACCAGAATCATAAGCCAAAAATCATACCAAGCAAAGGAGGCAGGGGGAAAGAGCAAAGAAGAAACCCTAATGCTATAAAAGGCCTACCACATAAATAAAGAACAACCAAAAAAGGATGACACTAACTCTGTGGAGTCATGCACCTATAGAGGACACCTAAAGACCTACCCAACAGCCCACACACAGAAGAAAAATCACAAAAAATTAGAAAAACATTGTTTTAGGGGCATTCGTGGGTTGCACTACTGGCAGGTCACGTATCATACATGGGTTGCTAATACAACAAGTCATGGATACAATCATATGCAGGTTGTATAACAGGAAAGTCGCGAATCACTCGTGGGTTTCCAAAATAAGCAGTCACGAATACAAAACCAGATACACGACTGTTCAGACAAGCAAGTCGCGAATGGGTGGAAAAATTCCCAAAAAGGTCAAAAAATACCCTAATAAGGCAGGGGAAGTGTTCTATTTGAATTATAAAGTGTTCCTAAGTGGCAAGAAGGACCTGAAACAATGCAAAAGGTTGAAAGAAATAAAGAGAAACCCCAAACAGACAAGGCTCTCCCCAGCGGAGTCGCCAGTTTTGTTGTAAAGGAAAGTATCCTATGGCTAGGGTTTAAGAGGCCATCAACATACTGGGGTTGAAAGGTGGATGCAAATAGTTCTACAAGTAAATACAAGCAATATCAGAGAATAGAATGGTCCACACCTGATAAAATGAAGGCTAGTCCAAGCTTTCTTTTCAATTCTCTTCTTGCTCCTCTCGCTCCAAGATACCTGCAAAACGAATTATACCTTCCTCAAACCATTATGACCACATATAAAACAATGATAATCAAATAAACATGGACAAATGATCTGAATAACATCATCATATGATCATAAACAGAGATTCAATCACACATTGAACAATGATTTGGGAAGAAGAAGGACATCACATCTTTATTAATCTTGAAAACAAGTACAATTATACCTTCTGTTAAAGTTTGGCACGTCACGAAACCTTGATCCGGGTCTGCTGCTTCTCTTCTCCAAAGAACTCAGCCTCCAAGCTCTACAACACAAGGGGAAGACCTCCAGGGCAAGGGTGTGGGAAAAGAGAGTCCCAATTCCTCTAGCATAACAATGCAGAAATTCCAGGTCCCCTCTCATGGACCTCCCTACCTCTATTTATATGCTTAAAGAAGAGCTAGGGGCGAAGACAAAGTGGTTACAACTGAAGGAGTCAGTTGCATAACTACCCAAACTAACTTAAATTACGTATTTTTATTTTTTGATATTTTAAAAGGCATTCGCAGGTTGCATAACTGGACAGTTGCGTATATGCAAGTTGCATAATTGGTAAGTCGTGTATCATCCACGGGTTGCTAGTATAGAAAGGCATGAATATGAGCAACTTTTGGGCATTCGCGGGTATGTAATAGAGAAACTTGCGAATCATTCGCGACTTTGCCTTAAGGAAAGTCGTGAATATACAAAAAATGGATTTTAAGGGTATTTGTGGGCATTATCAGACTTTGGTGTCTTCTGGAAATTTTTAGCTAACTGAAATACCTTTCTAACAGTATAGAAATGAGGTCAATTGGAGTTACAAAACTCAAGATATGGGTCCTCCAAGATAGGTGTCTTTTCAGTGACATTCAATGACTTTCATGAAGTGTCGTCATGGAAGTGTCGACATGCGACGAAATCATGGGAAAGTGGTCACAGGCAGAGATGTGTCATTTTGAGCTATAACAAATACTCCAAAGCAAATCTAGTGCAAGTACTATGCAAAATGCAAGATGCAATGCATGATGATAAGTAAATATTTTGGATTTTTTGAAATAAAAATGAGATATTAAAGCAAAAGAATGGCTCTACAAACCCCAGATTCTGCAAGCACACTCAAGAAACACTCAATCAAAGTACTAAGGTAAAATAAATCTAATGCACTAATCCCAAAAGAAAAAATCGAAAATGTAATGACAAGAACATTCTTCAAAAAAAAAAAATTACCCTAAAAAAACGTCTCTGGTCAGAAATAGAGGTGTAAACAGACTCTAGCAATATCAAAGGAGACTCAGCAATCATCAAAATTCACCCAGCAACCATCCAACTTCCTCTAGAAGGAAAAACTAAGGGCATATGCGACTGTTCACAATAAACCCGCGTGTGTACACGAAAATAGCATTGAATCCCACGTATATACGTGAATGTGAGTTAAAAACTTGCATACAAGAAGAAAGGTGCATAAAAATAAAGGCAAACAGACAAGCTGAGACAAATTTCACACCAATCAGACACTACCAGGAAAACATGCCCCCAGACCTAACATAGAAACAAGAGAAAAATAGCAATTCAATGTCATTGAATGCCGATAGAAAACCCCCAAAGGACAACTACTAGGAAATCCCCAGCCGAATCACCAATTATGTTACGGAGAGAAATTCCTATGGCTTGGGGTACCACAACAGACAACTTGACTCTAGAAATCAATCCTTTCCAATATGCAATAGAAGTCAAATATCTAACACTAAAGGATCAGACCTCATACCTTATTCCAGACGGTTCAAGTAGATCTCCGTTGAGCTTTCCAACTTCATCTTGAATTGATAAATCACTTCCTCAACAACAAGTAAACAATACAAGCATACTATATATATTGGTGTTAGATCTATTCTAGCATATATACTCAATAATGTATGAACATTTGAAATCATCCATGGATAAAATATTCATTCAAAAATACATTATTGGATAGGGAAAATATATTTCTATTAATATAAAATCAGAGATTACAATGGATACAACCTCTATTGGCACGTCTGCGAATCAGAGAAACTGAATCCCCCACTTGGGCCTCCACCACCTCAATCCTCCATCTCTTAATAGCAAGCTCACAAGCAAAAGGAAAGCTTGGGAAGAACACAAAAGTGCTCCAAGGGACAAAGGGATGCAGACTCAAGCACAAGTTCCGTCAACAATGGACTATATTTTCTTTGCTCTCAATTCACTCATATGCCTTCAATATATCAAAGAGTTCCTTATATAGCTTTTCAAAGGGGTAATGAAAGGTTGAATCTGAGTGATCTTAAGGCATATAGAAGGCCAAGAGTCAAGTGAGTCGGATCCATGTCAAGGAAAACTGCAAAAGGATTTGGATTTTGCAAACATCCTGATGTACGTGGTTTTAGGGGTCAAACCCACATATATACGCGATTATGGGTTTAAAAGTCGCGTGTATTAGTTTTCACATATTTATAGGGATGGTCAAGAAAACATCAAAGGACAAAAAATCGTCCAAGGGGTCTAAGGAATCTACAGAGGGATAGGGGAAGGCCATACAAGTGTGATTCACCTAGAGTGGTAAAATTAGCTATGACAAGGTGGCCACTCCCCATGCCACGAGGTCATGGTCTTCAGTGGTTTTGGCCTCCATTATGGCCCACATGGTACATTTATATTGCGAGAGTGTGGTAAATGGGGGTGGGTTCCTTGGGCTCATGCTTGCGAAATTACCTCTCCCTTTTATTATGTTTTAAATACTTTTGGCCTTCTGGCATCTCTTTGACCCAAGTTCAGTTCCTTTTCTATTGAGCACAAAAAATCCCAATATATTGGCCCAATAGAGAAAATCCCAGTCAGCAACACCTCCGATGCAGATGCAGTCTCACTTGAGATATATTTCTATGGGTAACTTCCAAAAGCAGGTTTCTGTAGTTGGGTGGGGAAGTCTACGGCCCTTATACTTTTTCCAAGGTGCTCGATCGAATATGTTAAGTTTGCGACACATTTATTCCTTTGTAAATAATATAACAACAAACTCTAGTGCAGCATAGATATATTCAACTTATAATAGTGTGACTGATATATATATATAAACTCATTCATAGGAAAATACATAAGCATTGATTCACAACAACATATACACATGAAACTTAAACAAATTCAACATTCACACATATAACAAAAAATCGAATGTGGAAACCCATCCGGGCAAAGAACACAAAGGTGCTCTTCATCTGGGATGATAAATTTATGGCACCTCTGGTTTGCGCACTAAGAAAAAGACTATGTTCTAGATATTCCTTACTTATCCATGCAGACTTCTCTCTCCTCTCATTCTCTCTTATATCTTGTCGTTGATATTTCTCTACTTGAATCTACTCTGATACGCACACAACTTAGATTGACTCAGTCTCCACTACACTTCTCCGCACTCAGCTGCAGATTCTTGACTCAATGCACTTAGAAAAACCTAACAAATAATGTAATCAGAGCATAACCAACTAACAATGCTAAAGAGGCTAAAGAGGATAATAACACTTCAAAAATTAACAAAGGCTAACCCACAGACATCTTGGGTTCCTCTGTTTAATTTTGGAGGAAGAAAGAAAAAACTACTTTTTTTGTTCATATTTTAAACATATCTCCTTGTGTTTTTACTGAAATTTCGAGCGAGAGAGCTTGTTGGATGCGGAATTTAATTCCACATCCAATGAATACCCACACTACATACGTTGCACAAGCCTTGCTACCCCAAAAATGAGAAATACCTGAAAAAATGTGATGATGATGTCATCATCATGTTTTTTCAGGTATTTCTTGTTTTTGGGGTAGTGGGGCCCATTAAAAGTATGTACTGCGGGTACTCGTTGGATGCAAAATTTAATTCCGCATCAAACGAGCTCTCCCGCTTGAAATATGAGTAAAACCACAGGGATATATGTCAAAAATATGAATAAAAAAGTAGTTTTTTTTATGACAAATGTGTCAATTCAACCATTATGGTTCACTCTTTTTAATGAAATTATATTGGTTCTTGAATTCCAACTCACAAGAATTTATTGTTGCTGTATTTTCTAATAAGGCCCATTTTAGACCCAAAATTTCCTCTAATGTTAGTTTCACAACTCCCCACACTCCTACAGTTCCTCACGGATTGCTTATCTCTATCCCACCAGTCTTAATTCCCCTTAGAAACCTTGTTATACCTCCAAGGATGGAAAATAGGTTCACCCCTCTTCCTCTTCCTGTTACTCTTAACGATCTCCCTTTGTGATATTCCCAAAGACTCAAACAATTCAACGGGGATAGAGGGTATTCGGCTGAAGAACACGTAGGGTGGGTTTTAGACTGGATTGACCTAGAAAAGGTGGATCACGATGATGTTAAGATCAAGTTATTTTCCCAAAGTCTGGCTGGAGAAGCTAGAAAGTGGTACAAAAACCTAGAAAATGACTCTATCCTGAGCTACCAAGACTTTGAATATGCTTTCAAGGACAAGTGGGAAGACCAAAAGAACCCTAAGAAATATCTCTCCTAGTATCATTCCATGAGGAAGAGAGAGAGTGAATATGTCCAGGAGTTTCCAGATAGGTTTTTGAAGGTGTACAGTGCCATCCCTGCCCATCTCAAACCTCCCATTAGTTATGCAGAACTCCAATATGCTGAATCTTTTTATAGTGAGTTTACCTTGTGGCTAAGTGAAAGGATATCATCCTCCTTAGCAGCTATGAAGAAATATGCCATAGAGGTTGAAATAAACCTAATTTCCACAAGAAAGAAGAAAAGAGATGAAGGGGAATGAAGAATGGATGAAGGGGAGCGAATAAGAGAGGATGGAGAATGGAGAAGAGATTGGGGAGAATGGAGAAGAGAGGAAGGAGAGAGAGGAGAGATAATGAAATACAAAGAACTTGAGAAACCCTCTACCTCTAGCTCACAAGAGGCCAAAATAGACACAATGCTGAGAACCATGGAAAGAATGATGGAGAGGCTCTTTGTGGATGGCAGACCACCTCCCAGGGAAAATAAATAACAACAAAATAGGAATTAGAATGCTAGAAAGCCCCAAGTTATCCATAATAGGAAGAGAAACCCTCCTGATCCACCTGTTAGGTCTCCATTTCAAGAAACTTTGGTGTATCATGATGGAGAACATCAAGCCAAAGATGAAATCCATCATCTAGATACTAACTCTCCCACCACTTTCATCACCAAAGAAGAACATGAAAATGCTTGTTAGGAAAGGGGTGAGATACCTCCAAATGAGACAGATGAATTCAGGAGAGGATATCAACTCGTCGTCCTAGATGCATAGAGACAACTCAGCTTGAGAAACAGAGAAAAAATGCAGCTAAGCTCAAAGGGGCCCTCCAGATGGACATGTCATATGCCACTATCCCTGTTTTTGGTATACAAAGAAGGATTTTCAGAGAGAAAAATTTGGCATATATGGTAACCAATGCTGAAAGGCCATACAATCACCCCATATATTCCTTGGATACGGAGATGGGATCTACTATCTTCTTTACTAAAGGGGATGAAGACAGTTCTTATTTCCAGAATTTCTCCTTCATGCCTATTTAGGAGGATCTAGAAGGGGTGTGGGAGGTGAGTTTCAATGGGTCAGCATGTAAAGAAGGGGTAGGAGCTAGAGTGTGGATGAGACCCCCTGGAGTGCGAGATTTTAATTACTCTTACAAGATGGATTTTGACTACACGAATAATGAAGAAGAATACAAGGCTATGATATTGGTGATTCTATTCTTGAAGGAGCTCCAAGTCAAGAGGGTAGTGTTACATGGGGATTCTGAGCTAATAATTAAGCAAATGACTGGTGAGTATCAGGCCAAAAATCCTAGGATTAGAATCTACCAAAATGATGTCCAAGACCTCATTGAATGCTTTGAAGAATGCAGTTTCAATCTGATTCCCAGAGTACATAATTGTGTGGTTGATTCCCTGGCCACTTTGTCGACATATTTTAAGGTCCCCATGAAGCATATCGGGAAATATGAAATCAAATTGAGGAACAAAACTTCTATCCTAGAGAATGTGAAGAGCTGGAAAGTATTTGAGGATGATAAGCAAATTCACAAGTTCCTCACTCTCAGTGGGGAGTTTGAAGGATTGGATGTTGATGAAGAAAATGAACTCCTAGAGGGGGTTCCTTCGACGCAAGAACCATTACAAATATAGAATGCGGATCCAAAAGAATTGTTCTAAGAAGAGGATGTTTTTGTTGTTGAAAATACTGAGAATGATTAAATTGAGGAGGTTGAGGTCCAACAGGAATGTGTGAACAACCTCTGTGGAAAAGATATTTTGCAGCTGAAAGGCAACTCCATCCCCATGGGTCTGGTTCTTTTATAGAAAATTTTCGGTCCTAATTATGTGGCTAGAGAACTCCAACTGGTCCCAAGCTATGAGGATGTTGAGGAGGTAAATATCTGGATAGAAGAGCAACCTAAGATCATCAAAATAACAAGGACCTTTTCACCTAAATCCAAGAGAAGACACATCTAACTAATGAAGGAGTATTCATATGTGTTTGCTTGGAGCTACATGGAACTTAAGGATTATGATACAAGCATAATCCAACATACCATACCAATCAATAAGGACAAGATTCTGTTCAAACATAAGCTGAGAAGGATGAACCCCAAGCTGTTGCCCCTGGTAGAAAAAGAGATCAAATTTTTTTTTGAGGCCAAAATCATTGTATCCCTCAGGTTCTCACACTAGGTGGAAAATATGGTCCCTGTTAGAAAGAACAGCATTCACCACACCTTGTGGCACCTTCATGTATGCTAAAATTCCATTTGGGATGATGAACGCAGGATAAACTTTCTAGAGGGACATGGACATAGTGTTCACCAATGAAAAAGACAAAATTCTGGTCATTTATCTAAACGATATCATCATTTTCTCCAAGTCTGATGAAGAATATGTCACCCACCTGTTGAGAATGTTCAAGAAATGAAGAAAGTTTGGCATCTCCCTGAATCCTAAAAACTCATTCTTTTCTATGAAAGAACGGAAGTTGTTGGGGAATTTAATCTCTCAGGAGGGCATTAGGATAGATATGAAGAGGGTTGAAGCAATTAGCAAAATTGAGCTCCCTTGAAATAAGGTTGAGGCTCAATTGTTTCTAGGAAAGGTAAATTTCCTGAGAATATTCGTAGATGCATTTGCTGAAATAGTGAAATATATTGTTAGTTTTTCAACGTTTAAGCTAGCATTATGTTAGGATCTTTTCACTG
>LPNX010829399.1:103616-121043 GCA_001517045.1 Pseudotsuga menziesii | reverse complement strand
ATTTATATTCTTCCGTTGACTTGAAGTGCACTCAACCTAATAATTACTACTCGAGCCTACACCTTAATTAGTGTATAATAACTCAAGTGCCCCAAAACTGTTTTGACTTACCTAATGACTTGATATGACTTATTTACATTATTAATCCTCCCGATCGGAACATCGGGGCATGACCACATGACTCAAATGAATAATAGAAACATCCCGGAATAAACATCGGGTTACAATATATAAAATACATATAAGAATACATTCCGAAGTTACATATACATCAACATATATAACCAACATGCTAGGAAAGGACCAGGAAATCAGGTGGACTCCTGAAGCCAAACAATCCTTTGAAGGAAAAAAGAGGGCCATCACTTAAGCACTCGTACTTGCAGGCCCTGATTTTTCCAAATACATTCTCATATTTTCATTTTCCTCAAAAAAAACAGTGGTAGGGGTATTGCTGCAAAAGAACCACAAAGGACATGAGAATCCCATTGCTTTCTAAAGAAAGACCCTAAGGGATGCTCCCCTGAAGTACAATATCCTAGACAAGCATGCCTATTCTCTATTGGAGGCCTTAAAGGAATTTCAAGTATACATCATGCATTCCCATATAATTGTTCACGTCCCCACCAGTGCTGTGAAATACATTTTGACCCAACCTAATCCAGAGGCGCGAAGGGGAAAGTTGATAGAAGTTCTGCTTGACTATGACCTAGAAATCAAGACCACAGAATTAATACAAGGCCAGGGGCTAGCCAAGCTTATGTCCCAGTCCAACTACAATGCTCTCAGTTTGCAGATGATTTCTGAATTATGAGATGAAGAACAAAATCCTAATGGGCAGCCAAGTCCCCCAATAGGTGAGCATTTTCTAGTATCCATGTGGTATGCTGATATCATTTTTGTGTTACAACATCTGCAGGAGCCACTGGGCATGCATAAAATAAGGGCCGGATTCCTCAAACAAAAGGCAGCAAGGTTTTGTATCCTTAGTGAGAAGTTGTATTGGAAAGAGCTGAAGGAGTCCTACTAAATTGCGTGGATGAGCAGGAATCCAAGAGACTTATTGAATAATTTCATGCAGGGGACTATGGGTGGCATCACTACTAGAAAACCATAGTAAACAATATCATGAGAGTAGGATTCTATTGGTGTACAATATTTTCTGATCCTCATAGGAAAGTGGTTTCCTACCATAAATGTCATGTTTTTGAAAGTAGAAGGAATTTGTTTCCATTACCATTGAATCCTATTCAGGTTGAAGCCCCTTTCCACCAATGGGGGCTAGATTTTATTGGAGAAATTAATCCTCATTCTCCAGGGAAGCACAGGTGGATCCTCACTGCCACTGACTACTTCACAAAATGGATCGAGGCCATCCCCACATGATAGGCTACCGAAATAGGGATCATGTAGTTTCTAGAGGAACATATTCTATCAAGGTTTGGAGGTCCTAGGAAGATAATCACTGATAATTCTCCATCCTTTAAATCAAAGAATATGATCACATTTTGCTTCAAATATCAAATACAGCTGGTGAATTCAACAACCTATTACCCCATGGAAATAGACTAATAGAGTCTTTAAACAAGAGTCTTATGAGGATCATAAAGAAGATGCTACAGGAAAATAAGAAAGATTGGCACACAAAGCTAATCCATGATTTATGAGCTGACAGAATCAGTGTGAAGAAGTCTATTGGCACTTCACCATTCTAGTTGGTCTATGGTTCATAGGTAATTTTTCCTAACTCCATGAGCTTACCAGTAATGATATTGTTGCAAGAAGAGGACACTGAAACCCATCCTACCTAGAGAAGGATGTATCAGTTGGTTGAGCTACAACAACAAAGGGAGCATACTTTTGATAGAACTCGACAATTTCAGGACAAGATGAAAGAGATTTTTTTACAGGAGAACCAAACCTGATGATTTCTATATAGGGGATGTTGTGTTGCAATGGGATGCACCTCGTGAGGAAAAGGGGAAACATGGAAAATTTGACCACCTATGGAAGGGACCATATAAAATTGCAGCCTTCAGAGGAAAGAATGCTTATGTGATGGAATAAATGGAGGGTGGATTGGTATCTAGAGCTCCCATAAATGGGAGGCTCCTCAAACACTACATTTTGTAAGTAAGTTTAGTTTCTTGTCATTGTATATACCAAATTATTTTTAACATTCCATGTGTGAATGGATCTCCAACAGACTTAAAGCCCGAGGTGAGGCAGTAAGGTCTCCAAGAGGTGTTGTTATTTATTTTTTTCTTTTAGGAAAATTTTGAATTTGCAGACCCTAGAATAGAGTTCGATATTTTCAGGTGAGATTGGGATCAGCCCAATGGATAAGGCATCTATTCTATGGAGTTATTTTCTACCTCACAAGGAGGATATAATCCCAGATTTGGAGCCACAGTTAGCACCTGTGATAACTTTCAAAACCTTTTCCAATGGTGGTAAACACCATTATGGGATAATGCAGTTGGCATGAGAACATGCCTAATGAAGGAGGGGATAATGCCTAAAATTTCCCATCATAGGACCTTAAAGGAGGGGCATAAGGCACTACAGGTTATGCTATGGGGAAAATAAATGGTGTGCATGCATAGCAGAGGCAAAGAAATATTTTTTTGAGGGAGAAATGCGCGGTGTGTAAAGTTGTGGAGGATCACATAATCCGTTATATCCTTCCAGTCTCAAATGGCTGAGATATTTAGGTGTTTAAGATCTATGGTGAGAACATAATTCACGATGGAAAAGTGCTTGAAAGTTAAAACATGTCGGGGCTACAAAATGGTGTTGGACCAGCACACTTTGGACAGTGTAGATCTAGCAGGGATCTGATCAGCGGGCCAGATTTATTTCATGGTTAGAAAAAGCATGAGGTTTAGAAAGGAGATTCGCTGCAAAATCCGGTAAGGCACCACATTTGAGATGGTGGAGATCATGGTGCTAATCATATCAACAATCTTGGTGGATTTTATGATGAAAAGAAGCGCGACGTTTAACAAAGCATAGGTTCGCGACATCACAAAGGGACCACACCATGGGAGGGTTGATATTTCTTGCAGAGGATATCTATGGTCGTGATTTTTTTTGCAAGATCAAAGGTGCAAGGAATGAAAAGATTAGTACAAAAGCAAGATGAATTTGAAGCATGGGAAAATTTTCAATGATGTCAATTGTGCCCAGAGGAATAGAATTGTTATAGAGGTTCTAGAGTATCACTACCAAAGCAAGTGAGCCTACACCCCAAACGGTACATTTCCATTTTTTATCCAGTGTGTTTGTTACATAATATTTCCTAGTTTAGGCTTAAAATCGTGGTGAATATGCCACCTCAGGAAGTCTGTTAGGATTTTTAATGATAATTTGTGATTGATTCCACCATTTTGTAACTGAATTTGGCTATGTTTCGAGGTTGGTATCGGGAACCATAGCACTATAAATATGACCTCAATTGATGAGGAACAAGTCGTAACTTTCATTCAGAAATCATTTTTCTCTTGGTTGTGCATCTCTGTAAACTTTTTTGGAAGTGTTAATGAGAAACATTCTTCTACATTTCTAAGATTCATCATGGTTGTTTACATTTAGTTCGTGTTTCCTGTTTATTTCATGTCCATTTTTGTGATTTTCTGCTAATTCCCTCTAGTTGCATATAAGGAATTTGTTTCATTAAGCACTCCTTGTATCCAATGTTTCATTTGTGATGTGTTTACGATGACTGTTATAGAATTCACTCTTTGTTAAGTGATATGTATTAGTTTTTGGCCTTATTTTTGTTTCTAGTAAAGGTGGTGTAAGAGATTCATCCATAGATAGGTGCCTCTTGCTTCACTGGCCTTTCTTCCTATTTCTCCTATCACCCTTTCAAGATATTTCACTATTTGTGACACCTACTTTGCCTCAGAGTACAAAGGAAATTCCCCTCTCATTTTCACTGTAATACCCTTGATTGATTTAGGATTTGACTCCATTTCCCAATGACTCTTCCTGTTTGTCTGTTTTTCCATCTTTAAATATGAAAATACCCAGTTACTATCATAAATCTAGCCTTATTCACATTGTTTAAAGCTATATGTATATGTGAATTTGTTTTTGTGACAAGAGAGATCCCTCTCTAACTGTATTATCTAGAATGCATTCTAAAGGTTGGTTGAAATGGTTACTCCTGTGACTTTCTACCACAACCATAGGAAAATTACAGGGTGCTAGGCACTGGTTTCTCGGGTCGCAGGTCTTTTGGATTTTCTTCTATGTGTTTTCAATTATGCGATAACATCTTTATCATGGATTAGTGTTAAACATTTTTTGAAAGATTATTTGAGCTTGCTAACCTTTTTCATTGGTTTCTTCCTGAGTAATTAATCAAATCTTTTGGGAATCTCTCTTACCTCTCCAGATGTCGACGTTTTATTGGTATCAACAAATTTTGGTCGCACGTCGAAGAATACTTGCTTTTCCTTTTGGATTTCTAGTGGTTCTTTATTTTGTGTTGTTGATTTCACCTACAGTTCTCCATGTTGTTTATTTTGGTCTACTCGAGTCGCATCTCCTCCTCTTGTAATGACAACAATATTTGATTATCTTGGATCGACACAACTAATCTGTATTTTTTGGATGGGGTTTAGGTTTGGATTCTGCGTGGGATTGGGATTTCCCATGGCTTGAGCCTTCCATTTTGCAATCAATTGCGGACACTGTTCAACAATATGGTCAAATGCTTTACAGTACGTACATGTCTTCGCAGCAGTTGCACAATTTCAAGTAAAGTGTCCTAGTTTCCCACAGTTATAACATATGATTTGACCTCTTCCTCAACCAAATACTACTCCTCATTGTTGTTGTCCTTGGCTTTGAAACTTTCCACCCCCCCTTGGTTGAGGGTAGTGTTGTTGCAGCAAATACTAATTCTGTTCATATTGCTACTGAGGATATTGTGGTTGTTGAAATTATGCTGGTGGATAATAGGAAGGATAATACTGAGGTTGTGCTCATTCATCTTGCATATTCTCAACATTATTCATCAATTAGGTATCCACATTTTTCTCTTACATAAGCTAAAGTGCTTTTCAATCTTTCTCATCGTGTCCTACCAATTTACAAAACTTACAATACAAACTAGCTAGTGTACTTACAATATTACGTAAATACAAGCATTCTTTCGGTCGATGGCCTCTAGTTTGACATATTCTACACCAAGGCATCCCTTGTGTGTTTATCAGGTTCAACGCTCCTACTACGATATAGTTCATGAATTATGGAAAATTATCTTTGTGGTGCCCCTCTGTTATGCACCTTATACACCATAGCTCTTCTATAATATCTTTTCCTTTCTTGATATCCTATAGTTTCACCATAAGGTTAGCCAATTATGACCGAATCTGCGTCATTCATGCGTTGGTTTCTCCAATATAGCTTCATAGTTATTTCTAGAGCTTCCGCTTGTGAGAGAATATTTTGTTGCATCAATGGAAATTGAATGTGCAGTAACAACACAACAATAAACCAGTCCTTACATTGTCTATCTGACATATGGAAGCTTACTTTGGCCATTAATGTATTCAATATTTGGTCAAAGTCCCAGACATACTCTTTTTGTAGTTCTTTTATTTCTTTAATATCTGTAATGCACTGTGACTCAGACTTCATTTTTCTAAATTCATCTATCATTCTGATTTGAATGTAGTCGAGTGTTTTCTACGCATATAATACTAGCACTATAGAAAACTTCATTTAGCAGTCTAGTGCATGAACTCACAAAGTCATGGCCATATGTGCTCTCTTTATGTTCTCATACTGGATGTGTTTCACAGTCCATACGACTTCAGAGAGAAACCAATGTTGTTTTGGGTATTCCAACCCATTCTCATTAAATATTGGAAACTTAATGTCTATTCCAGCCATTATGTTGGTTGTTGATACACCTTGGAAATTTTTTTGAGTAGTCAGAATCCCCTGTCCACTATTCATGGCGTTAGTGTTATTTATATTTACAGATCTACTTGGAGACGAGTTTCTAGATCTTACCTATGGATATGTATGTGACGTTGTAGGTGTACTGTACTCGTGCTCTGGTATTGGAGTTTCTAATAACTCCTCCAATTATTCTTCTTCAGATATCAACTAATATTCTTCTTCTTCATTGCAAGAACCTTTGTCAATGTGAGATGTAATCTCGTAGTCGTCTTCTCTGGTTGTACTACAAATCCCTCTTCCTAAAAGAGTCTTTCTCTTTCCTGACCTAAATCTTATTTTGCTTCTTAAACAACCAGGCTCTAGTTCAGTTCCGCTATCTCCAGGGAACATCTCAACTTAGTTTGCTCCGTTTTTCACACAATTCTACTGTGACATATCCAACCTTCTTCGCACAGTTTTGAACCATTACATTCGCAGGATTTCTTTTTCACATATGAGCATATTTATCCAGATTTTTAGGGATGAAAAATATCTTCCATGAGTTCCTTCGAATTTTTTTCTCCACCTCAATATATGAGGTGATTTTATTGATAGTAAATTCAGTAACATATCCCTCCAAAATATTGTCTACCCAAAAATAAAAAAACCTCGACACATGGTTGCTCACACTTTTTAGTCACTAAATCAACTGAGGATTCCACTCCGTTGGTGCTCCTACTTAGAAGTTTATTTGTTCAGTTTCCATCCTAGACAACCACTCATGCAACACAATGGGAAATTTAGAAAAAAATTATCATGAATTTCCATGTAGAGGTATTGGCCCAACCACTCTGTTGGGTTCCATCGATATCATTTACTCTCTTCTCACACAAACTCTAATTCTTTGAAATCCACCCAATCTTGGATTTCAGGCTTCATCAGATGCCGCAACATCTCCCTCACCAAAATGATTCGATCCTGGAAACATAACCATTTGTTGGCCTTCTGGCGTCTCTTCGACCTAGGTTTAATCCCTTTTTCGTTGTGCACAAAAACGTCCAAGATATATTCTGGACATAGAAAATCCCAGTAGGAAACACCCACGACAGAGATGTAGTCTCACCAGAGATATCTTTCTATGGGTAATAGCGAGAACCAAGTTTTCGTGTTTGGGTGGGGAAGTCTGCGTCCCTTGGATTTTTTCCAAGGTACTTAACTGAAGTCTATGGATGGATTATTTATGCTTACTATGCACAATTAGACCAAGGTACACTTCTTCCTTTGTAAATAATATAACAACAAACCCCAGTGTAGGATAGACACATTCAACTTATAACAATGCAACTAATATATATATATAAACTCATTCATAAGCAAATACATAAGCATCCATTCACAACAACATATACACATGTGACTTAAACACATTCAACATTCAAACATATAACACATAATCTAACGTGGAAACCCATCCAAGAAAAAACCACAAAGGTGCTCTTCATCTGGAATGAGAGATATATGGCACCTTTGGTGTGCGTACTAAGCGACAGACTATGTTGTATATCTTCCTTACTTATCTATACATACTTCTCTCTCCTCTCATTTTCCCTTATCTTATGTCACTCATATTTCTCTACTTTACTCTAATAGTGATCGACACACAACCTGGATCGACTCAGTCTCTTCTACAGTTATGCACTCAACTGCATATTCTTGACTTAATGCACTTAGCAAAACCTAACAAATGAAACAATTAGAGTGTAATGAGCTAACAACGTTGAAGAGGCTAAAGAGACTAACAACGCTTCAGAAACTAACAGAGGCTAACCTGCATACATCATTGGTTCCTGCTTTTATAAACTCTTTATAGAATATTTACATGTCACTCTCTCAGCTAAATTCCTACACTTAGCCAATAGGTTGTCTTTCCTATTCTAGCGACACATGTCAGTAGGCACTAATGACCTGACTTACAAATATACCTTCATACGTGCGTCTTACGTCGACTCTAGATGACATCATACCCACAATATTTTTGACCTATTACTTTCTAACCATCGAACACCTTCTGACTTAGCTCTACTTCATCACATTCTTTCTTTGTCACATCCTTTCCTTCCATCATGGATTTTCTTCTATTGTGACTTCTTCTTCTATCGTGGCTTCTCTTAAGTCGCAGCTTCTCTTCTATCACAGCTTCTCTTCTGTCACGACTTCTCTTAGTTAAACTTGTTATTTCCTTAACCCCTTCCTCTTTATCTACCTCTATTGCACCTTATTAGCCCTCTTTTCCTTCATCTAATTTTCCTTCCTTCTTTCCGTCGCTGCCTCTACCGTGACTCCTTTCTCTTATTTTTCCTTAGCTCTTTTCATGCTTAAGAATAATTCGAAGTGAATTCTTCTTACCTTTCCCTAGGCCCAACAAATACCACCATCTAACACAAAAACAAAAGGTCTTATGACCATTGCAATGTCTAGCAATGTGGGATATTGTTAGCATGCAGTGAAAGCAAGTGAGAGGTCAACGGTTCAAACCTCTCGACCTCCACTTTTAATATATAACATATGATTCGGTTGTCGGTCCTCCCCAATTTTTTTTAATGAAACATAGATAAATAATAGAAGGACACATGTCGAGTCCTCATTGGTCCACATGTCACCACATCATTGTTGATTCACCTACCACGTCATCTCCATGACACCTTCCATGTCATCATTCGTACTGTATAGTCACCACATTTCACATTCTAATTGGTCTGTTTAGCACCCTAAAAACAAAAAATACGAGTGACACATGTAACCACCTAGTGCTGCCACATAATCATCCATAATGTACAGTTCATAATGTTCCACCCTAGCGATGATGCCATGTGGCACCCCTTTTTTTTCCATTTCTGCAATGAGATTGCCTATTTGTTTGAAACTTCAAAACGTCGTAGTTTCCTCATCCTGACCATGTTTGAGGTGTTGTTCATTCCATTTAAATCAGTTTGAATATATCTTCACAACCATGCCATCCATGCTGATATTTTCTAAGTTTAATATTTGAGCATTCTGAGATCCTCCCATATCATGCCTCCCCATTGAGAAGCTTTTGGGCCTCAAAAAGCCTTAACAATCATTAGATAATTAAGAGGATTGATCCCTCACTCACTTCTAGATACATCTTTATTTGTAATGTTCCTGGAATTCCTGGTGTACCTATTGAATGAGATGGAACAAATTTGGCATATCTGATCCCCTTACAAAATTCATGAAAAAACTACCCCAAGGATGAAAAAGAATAGGAAATGGTTTTTGCAACCCAAATTGTCCATTAGTGGGCTTATAAAATCACATCATGCACTTGTTTACATGAATGATTCCCATCCAAATAAAATGTACTATAATCTCCAAATTCCCAGTTACATGAGAAGCACACGATGGTACATAAACAAAGGGAGTAATATATAGGATAACAAAGAGGTATAGTAGCTTGTCCTGCAAACTAAACTTTTTCACCTTGGATGGTTATTGAAGATCTGGAAAGGTTGATGATGGGCCTATACTGATATTCTCTTCTTAGATGTTGAAATACTTATGTCTCTTTCCTCCCCATTGAGAGGCTTGTCCCTTATGAAGCACTTCATCATTAGGACAAGGATCTTTTTCTTTCATAGCTACAAACACAAAGGGATTTTTTGCATTCACCACTCTTTTCATTGGTCCTACAATGACAAGGGATGAGTTACTCTTCAATTTGTGACATCTCACAATGTATTCCACCCCATTTTTGGTGGTATGGTACTTGTTCTCATGACAGAAAAAGACTACTTTTTGATCATATAGATATGAGCTTCCCAGTACAATGTCGTAGATATCAAGAGGCAGACCATCTAGATAACCCTCATCAATAATATTTGTTGCAATGAAAAATATCAATATCCAATGTTTAGTGACATGTATATTTTTATTATAACAAACCCAACCAAGAGGATAAGGCTTGGGATGAGGTTTTGTTTTCAGACCCAAATTCTTAACAACTGATTTTGAAATTAGGTTAGCCTGAGAACTCGGATCAAATAGTGTATCTATCTTTGTATGTTTAGACACAACTCTTATTCGAAACAAATCACTTATTATTTTTATCATTAACTTGATAATAATTTTTATAAATTGAACCATCATGAAGAGTCTTATCATGGAGGCCTTGGAAACAAAGGCTCAAGTCACCTCATAAAACAAAAAATTTATTTGTCCATGAAAACAAGGAAAATAGGAAAACCACATGGGAACAAAATCTCTCCTAAAAAATGGAAATAGGGCCAAAAATATGAAGGTGAATGGAATCCATCACCACATATCACTCACTCCAAGTAGTGATCTCAAGTAAGTGAAGGTCTTCTCTGAGAAGCACTTGGTGAAAATATCAGTAGTGTGCTCAACAAAAGGGCAATATTGCAAAGCTATCACTCGATCATGCAATAAGCCCCAAATGCAGTGCATATGAATATATGTGTGTTTGTTCCTCTGTCTTTGTACCAGATCTATGGAAATATGATTGCACTTTTATTGTCACACCAAATGGAAGTGGGTGAGTCAAGGGCAACACCAAGTTCCCGAAGAATGCCTTGCAACCACACACATTGTGTAGCTGCATTCACTTCTTTTCTGTACTCGACCTCAGCTGAAGAAAGGGAAATAGTATGATGTTTCTTACTTTACCAGCATATGTGACCATTGGAAATAATGAATTAAAAACCTGAAGTGGACATTCTGTCATTAGGATCACCAGCCCAATCAGAATCAGAAAATCCTACTAGTTCTAGTGGAGAACTAGCAGCATAGTGTACCCTGAAGTTCCTAGTGTCTTGTACATAGTGAAGGATCCTCTTGGCTTCCTTCCAAATGATATCATGGGGTTTCTGCATATATCTAGCTACACAACCTACATCATATTCTAAATCATGTCTATAATGAGTAAGATACAATAAACTCTCGACTAGCTTCTATACAATGAGAAATCCACCAATGGAGAGTCACCAACTTCACCTAGTTTAATACCAGAAAGGAATGGGAACTTGTATTCCTTACATTCATCCATAATAAACTTAAATAACAGGTATAAATCATACCTTTTTTTTTTTCTGACCTTCATCCCTTCTTCAGACTGTAGAATTTCCAAACCAAGAAATTGTTTCAACAAGCCTAGATTGGTTGATGAGAATTCACTATGAAAAGATTATTTAATTGAACCAATTTATTTGATGCAAATACCTGTAATCAAAATGTCATCAACATAAAGTACAATTACCTGTAATATATCACCAATATTCTGCAAGTAAACAATAGGATTAGAATTACATCTAACAAAGCCAAGTGAAAGCAAAAAATTGTACAGCGTGGCATACCAAGCTCTTAGGCCTTGCTTGAGGCCATAGAGTGACTTATTTAACCTGCATAAAAGGTAAGGATCCTATTGGAAACCTTCAGGTTTCTGCATATATATCTATTCCTATATCTCACCATGAATAAATGCACTTTTGACATCCATGTGGTGAACCTCCCAGCGCTTATTAGCAGCAATGGCTAAAATTAGCCTGATAGAGTCCATGTTTGCAACCTGTGCAAATGTATATGTATAGTCCACTCCTTGGACTTGAGAGAAGCATTTGGAAAATAATATGGCCTTATATTTTATATCAGACCCATCAGCATCATCTTTATTCCTATAGACCCACTTGCATTGCACAAGCTTCCTGTTGAGAGGTAAAGGAACCAATTCCCACGTCTCATTTTCCTGTAGAGAGTTGAACTCTTCTTGCATGGATGATTGCAATATTGGGTCATAATATGCATCCTAATATGATTTTGGATAGGATCCAGCCATCATATATAAATTCTCATCAATAATCAATTCATTTGCAAAATAAGCACTTCGGAATTGTGATCTAGTCTTCCTAGAATCTAGAGGATTGCCTGCTAAATCCCCAATAACTTCTATAGTTTTCTCTACCCACTTGGGCCTTGAGGGTGAGTCATGTTCATAAAAATCATCTTAATACATATCAGAATCAGAAATATCATAAAGGGAATCATCACTTACATAATCTTGGTGTTGAGGAGAAGAGCATTCCCTCGGTGCTAGTTCAAAATATGGAATAATTTCTTCTTCGAATTGCACACTT
This sequence comes from Pseudotsuga menziesii, assembly GCA_001517045.1. Taxonomy (NCBI): domain Eukaryota; kingdom Viridiplantae; phylum Streptophyta; class Pinopsida; order Pinales; family Pinaceae; genus Pseudotsuga; species Pseudotsuga menziesii. Next base: position 108,978 of record LPNX010829399.1, on the reverse strand, counting down.
ATTTCTATGAAAGTCTTGTGTGTGGATGGATCAAACAGATTTTAGCCCTTTGTATATTCACCATATCCGACCATGATGAACTCCTTTCTTTTTGGCTGCAATGCCTTTCTATTTTCTGATGGAATTTGAGTGCATGCCCTTGAGCCAAAAATCTTGAAATGTGAAATATTTGGCTTGTGACCAAACCAAGCCTCATATGGTGTTTTTAGACTCACTGATTTGTGGAGAGATCTATTTTTAATGTATGCAACATATTTAATGGGTTCATCACATGTCTTAGGACTCAAACACTTATCCTCAATCATACAGGTAGCCATCTCCTTGATTGTCATGTTCTTCCTTTCTGCCACACCATTTTGTTGTGGTGTGTAGGGGACCGAATGCTGCATTTGGATGCCACATTCTTTACATAGGTGCTGCAAATTATTTTTCACATGCTCTTTACCATTATTAGTACGAAGTATTTTTATCTTTTTCCCACTTTGATTCTCAACTAGGGCCTTTCAAATCTTTAGAGTCTCAAAGACTTCAGATTTGAGCTGGAGGAAATAGACCCAACAAAACCTTGAAAAATCATATATGAAAGTGAGAACATACCTTGATCCTCCATAGGAGGGAGTGGGAATAGGACCAATGAGATATGAATGCACCAACCCAAGCACTTGTGTAGCTCTCCTTTCCTTCCCTTTCTCATAGTTACGCTCAGAATGCTTTCCCGACACACAACCAATGCATGCACCATTGGAGGTCTTGATAGGAGGAAGCCCTTCCACCATGCCATCCTTGTTCAATTCCTAGAGTTATTTGTAGTTCATATGGCCAAATATATCATGCCACAACTTTCTGGTTTCATTGGCATGAAATAGAAGCACTTTCCCACTAGAGTTTGGAAGAAATTTGGAGAATTTGTACATCCTATATTGGTGATCAACATACCCCAGTGCCACCACTTTGTTGGAGGAGATTTCAGACATCTCAACCTCATCTGGAGTAAATTTTACTCTCTTGGATTCTCCAGTATGTGTCATTTGGTATACTGATAGTAGGTTTGCTTCCAAGTCTGGTACAAATAAGACATTATTAAAATATCTATCTTCAATATTGATCCTGCCAACTCGCTTGGCCTGGATCTCTGAATCATCACTCATTCAAATAGTTGCACCACTGTCTGGATATATGGATGTGAAGAAATATCTAATAGAGGCCATGTTCCTTGATGCTCCTGAATCAATGATGAAGGTGGAAGAGTATGAAGAACCAACAACCAATGCATGGCACCTCTCTTTGTTATGGAAACCTGAACTTCCATCCTTCTTCCTTGCACCCTCTAGGATTGGGATGTTGTTCTTCTCCAGCACTTGCACCATCATATCAATGGTTTCTTCATGCATGCACTCTCTAGATTCCACCTTTTGTGATAGTAGGTTCATTTGGTATACTCCTTTCCCTTATTGTCCTCGTCCTTGCAAGGATTTTAACCCCCATCAGGAATTTAGGGTCTTTCTTGTTTCTTCTTATCTGGCTGTTTTGAATGCTTGGCTTTCTTATTTCCTTTGGATGCTTTCGAAACCCCTGCAACAAGATCTTGGTCTTTGCTTGTTTTGATGGTTCCCATCTGCACTAGCTTATCTTTCTCTTGTCTCAAATACTCCATCAAGCTTGCTAGTGATGGCATTTGCCAATTTCAAGCTGTGAGATTTCTTGAGTAAAATGCTCTGAAAAACACATAATACTCAGGCCCTAGCTTCGAAAGAATAGACAGTATGAGTTTCTCTTCTTTCTTCTCAATTCCACATTGCTTGAGTTGAAGCACCAAAGACTTGAATTTGGTGAATAAATATTGGATGGTCTCATAATGCATTGGGATCAAGGAGATGATCCCATTTTCAACCTGGTGACCCCTCATCGCATTAGTATTCCCAAAGAGAGATTCGATCCTGAGCCAAAATTAATTTGGGGTAGCTATAATTTCAACATGAAACATGATTTTTCTCAAAATGCTGAGACAAAGCATTCCAAATGCTTCATCAAGTCTATTGAAATACTTCAATTTCTCTACTGTAGAATTTGGTTCGATCTCTATCCCCATGGTGACCTTGTAGATACCATTTGACCTCAGCTAGATAACCATCTCGGCCTTCCATTTGAAGTAATTTAATGGTTTTAGAAAGGCATGAATTTGCTCCATCTCTGCTTGTGCTAGTGGTGAAAATTGTTGAATGTACCTACAATGGAAACTCATAACTTTCTCTAGAGAATCACTCTAATAACAAATAAAATACACTGAATTCAATGTGCGTCTTTAATCAACTCTGATACCATGTGAGAATTGATTCACAGCTGGATCTATAAGCCAAGAAACTCTCACAATTCTCTCTAGTTTGCAAAACAAGCAAAAATTACCTGAAAAGACTGAAATTACATTCACACATGAAGTCAATAGTGGATATTATTAACACTATGTAACATCTTAATATGTTTATAAAATACATATATTACATTTTTGAAAAATTGTGAGGATTAGGAAGCCATTTGGGAGTGCACATGTGTCATAACAAGATTTGACCTCCATCCCCTGTGGGTGGACCAATTATCTCTTGAATCACCCCAAATGGTCACGAAACCTGGTGTGAATGTTGGTGTGGCATGATGGAGCATAAATGATTATATGATATGCATGGGTTACCAAACAGAGGTGTGAGAGTGGCTCAATGTGAACAATAAATGCACAAGAAGGGCCAAAATGGTCTAAATACATCACTAGCGCCCCTAGTCAAACCAAATCCCAAAAAAAGAGGAAGAGGAGTGCTCTAAGAGACTGCGGGTTATTAATGAGGGAGCACGTTCACTAGTGTAAAATGAGAGATTAGTGACCAAAAAAATGACCAAAATCCGCATATCAATGACCTCTTTTGGTTTGGCGATCACTGGTGGCTAGTTTGCGGTCTTTTATAACATGACCAAAATTGGACATTTTTATTTTGGTCATTTATAGCTTGTCGGTTGGTCATTAATTTGGTCATATATTTGAAACAATGACCAAATATATGACCACATTTGTAACCAAATTAATGACCACATGACAAGCTAGAATATGACCAAATTTGGTCACGTAATAAAAGACCATAAATTAGCCACCAAAAGTGATTTTTGGTCATTGATATGCGAATTTTGGTCATTTTTCTGGTCATTTATATCTCATTGTTTGGTCGCATATCTCTCAATTATTGGTCATTTTATTTGTAAATTTTGGTCATTAATCTCATTTACTGGTCACTAATTTAGTCGTTTTTAGTCGCTTTATGTATGGTCATTATATTTTAGTAGTTTTAATGTTGTCCATTATTAATCAATATAAATTTTTAATTTGATATTATGTTTAAATTTAAAAAAAGAATCATACATTTATTCTCATCTAATACACATGTGAATTATGCAATGTCACATTATAATTAATTACAACACTTGTAAATAATATCTAATACACATGTAAATCATGCAATGTCACATTAATTAATTAATAATTACAACATTGGTACATAATATAAAGTACAACCATATATATAAGTTTTAAACCACAAATTATATTATATGAAATGTCAAAAGTATTACAATAAATATGAGTTTTCTCAAAAACACATATTAATTTCCATATAACTTTACAGGAAAATCATCACTTTTCAAAATATTACAATGACTAAACCATCATACTTGCACTTGGTTGCAAAACCATACTTAGATCCCACATCAACAGCTTCAAAACCATACTTAGATCCCACGTCAGCGGCTTCAAAACCACACTTAAAAGCTTGAAAGCCTGAACATCAGGGTCTTCATACTGAATGACAAATCCTCAGTAGCGGGCTCTTCATACTCAATGGCCCACTTATAAGTTAAGCTCACTCCTACAAAATCCAATAAAAAAATATCACTTGTAAAATAGAAAAACAATGAACTGTAAATTAGAAAAACAATGAAGCAAATTATTCATCTTGTTCAACAGCTAACAACAATAACCAAGATCATGTGCAAAATAGGAAAATCTAATCTAACAAATTCAATTTAAGAATTGGTTAAAATTAAACTTGAATGGCTAAATCTGCAACTACTTAGTACCTAAGAAAAGTAAAACTCAGCTCTAAACCAGGAAATGGATTTCAATAGGAAATATAATCAATGAATCCACAAAACAATTATGCTCGATTTCACAGGTAGAAACCTATATACATAGTGCAATCTGTGAAGGAGTTCACCCCTATATGTCATGTGGTTAATGAATGACATGACAACTATGGAAACTGATGAATGATTTAAGAAAGTCTCAAATCCAACGCCTTAGTGAAAAAATGGGTGCATACCTCCTATGCCTTAGTGAGTATGTGTTGGTGTAGACCTCCTATGCCTTAGTGAAGAAATGGGTGCATAACAAGCATATAGGTATGTATGTCTGAGCCCCCAATCTTTGCTATCTGATAATAAAAAATCCACAGATAGGCAAAGAGTTCAAATCTTGGGGGTCACATTGATCCTAGAGTTCCTTGAGGATGTAGGCAGGGTGCTACTGTAAAATTCAAGTGGATAATTTGAACTTAATTAAATCTCCATATATCTATCTTAACCCTGAATCATCATTGCTTAGCATGGAGTTAGATGGATCTATGATTTATTTTGACACAAAATTTTCTTATAATTTGATTTTTTTCAATCTAACTTTTAATGTTAAATAAGCTACATATCACCTTTAGCTCATGTTCCCTTACTATAGGAGAAGGGTGTCGGCCAAACTGTAAGGAATGCGTCAATATTACTGAAAACAAATTAAATTACCTTTTCCTTTGTAATTAATTAATTTATATCAATTAATGACTGCAAGGTTTATCACATTTACTTATTTACTTAAAGTACTAAGAAAATTAATTTTGATCTAACATGAATCGATTAACAAATAGAATCCTGAATTGGGTTAATTCTTGACTACATCTTTGTTAGATATGAAATGAAAGTGGCACTATACCCTGTGTTGCACAGGTTGGGTGTTGGTGCATGTATAACTGCATCAAGGGTTAAATATTTTAAACTATGAACAAAGTAGTGCAACACTGAGTATAAATAGAGTCTGGATAGAATCTATGAAACTATCACTAGACACAAAACCTAGCGCTAATAGCAAATTAGTTTTCTTTTAGCAACTTGTCTAAACCATCTATAGCATGATCAATACAACAGTAAATGAGTTGACATGTCAGACAGATAATAAAACTTCAAGGCAATCTTGGGCTCTCCTCTGAAGTTAGGACCTTTCTTACCAAATGAATAAAATAAAGAACACACGCATAAAACTAAAAACAACTAACCACAAAAT
>LPNX010829399.1:67475-85700 GCA_001517045.1 Pseudotsuga menziesii | reverse complement strand
GTTTTGTTTTTTAAATTTTGTTTTATTATTATTATTATTATAATAAATATATAAGTTAATTTTTTTCTTATATATATTATTAGTATATAGTAAAAAAAATACCTAGTAACATTTTCTTTTTAAGTTTATAATACAAATAGTTTAATAATTAATATTATTTATATATAAAATATTTAAAAACAAATGTATATAGGTATATTTGTATAGTTATTATCAAATATATAAGCCATAGCTCACCGTTAGGACATTGTCATAGATAATTTGGTGTCAACAATGGAGTTGTGACACATGAGGAGGTTTACAAATTACTAGGTTCTAGGGGTCTTTGAATCCATGTGCACTCTTAGAATTTAGTAAAATGTAGAAATTCATTCTCAAAATTGTAATTTCCATTGTCGAAGATCCACAACTAAAAATGACCAAATAAATGACCAATTGTTACGTGGTCATTTTTATTCTAGATATCTCGTGACCAAATTTGGTCATTTATATTGGTATTTTTTAGTTTAGTTTTATCCCATGACCAAAAGTGGTCATTTATCTTGGTCTTTTTTAGTTAGCCCAATTAAATTTATCAATTTTGGTCATTTATCCCTTGAAAAAAATTGTGGTGACCAAAATTTTTGGTCTCCTGGTCACTAATCTTTCATTTTGCACTAGTGATGTTCCAGGTTCACCAAGTTAGAGCACTAGTGTGTGTGTGTGTGAATGGGAAAAAATAACCAGTTTACTTGCTAGACCAATTTCCCTAATTCTAAACCATAGAAACCAATGCATAAAAGAAAAATAATTTGTCTAAGGTCTAAACTAAGGTACTTCCATGTCATCACTTGGTGCTTCCATGTCATCATCCACCAATGGGTTGCATCGATAGATCCACAATGTGAAGACAATGAAAAACACTTGGTGCTTACATGTCATCATCCATATTGTGTAGTCCACCATATTAGTCCACCACATGGCACCCTTGCAGTGGTGCCATGTGGCACCCCCTTTTTCCCGATTTCTACAATGAGATTGCTTGTTTGTATGAAACTTCAAAACATCGCAATTTCATCATCCATACTCTGTTTGAGGTGTTATTTATTCCATTGGAATTGAATCAAAAATATATTTGCAACCATTCCATCTCTATTGAGATTTAATGAGTTTAAAAATTGACCTTTTTTAGTTCTTCCAATATCATACCTTCCTATTGAGAATCTTTTGGGCCTCCAAAATCCTTAACAATCATCGGATAACTGAGAGTATTATCCCTCACTCCATTCTTGATACATCTGGGTTTGTAATTTTCTTGGAATTCCCAGTGTACCTGTTGAATGAGATGGACCACCTTTTACATATGTGATCCCCTTACAAAATTCATGAAGAAACTACCCCAAGGATGAGAGAAAATAGGAAGTGGTGTGCACAACCAAAATTTTCCATTAACGAGATTATAAAAGAACATCACACACCAATTTACATACATGATTCTCATCCAAATAAAATTTACTACAATCCCCATATTCCCAATTACATGAGAAACATAAGCTGGTACATAAACAAAGGAAGTAATACAAAGGATACCAAAGAGGTAGAGTAGCTTGTCCTGCAAGCTAAAATTTTTCACCTTGGATAGCCATTGAATGTCTGGCAAGGATGATGTTAGGGATAGAGTGATATTCTCTTATGAGGTGTTGAAATATTTCTACTTCTTTCCTTCCCATTTAGAGGATTTTCCCTTCTCAAGCACTTCATCATTAGGACAAGGATATTTTTCTTTCGTAGTTGCAAACGCAAAGGGACTGTTGGAATTCACTAGTCTTTTCATTGATCTTGTAGTGATAAGGGATGATCTATCCTTCAAGATGTCATATCTAACAATGTATTCTACCCCATTTTTTGTGATATTGTACTTGTTCTCATGACGGAAGAAGACTACTTTTTTATCATATAGATATGGTCTTCCCAGTACAATGCCACAGATATCAAGATGCACAACATCTAGATCAACCTCATCAATAAGCTTTGAATAATTACAAATATCAATCTACACTATTTAGTGACATGTAGTTTTGTATTATCACAAACACAACCAAGAGCATAAGGATTGGGATTACGTTTTATTTCCAAACCCAACTTCTAATCAATTGGTTCTGAAAACAAGTTAGCCTAAGAACCCGGATCAACTAGTGTATCTATATTTGTATGTTTAGACACAACTCTTATATCAAACAACTCAATTCTTCTTTTATCATTAACTTGAGAATCATTTTTAGAACTTGAACCATCATGAAGAGATCTTTTTATTAGAATTGTTTTCCCATTTAGATCTTCAAGCAATAAGTTCTGAATAATATTTGTAGTAAAAGGAGTACAAATATACAAACTGAACAAAACAAAACACACAAGAAATAGATGAGTGTAGCTTACGAAATTATAGTATCATTCGCATTAATTAAATCCGGTGTTACAATAGTTTACATAGGAAGAATTTGAATGCATTCGGGAGCAATTCAAATCTACCAATTGGATCTAACTGTACCTAACTAAATAGCTAACTCATGGTGTCTCAATCAATATTAGAGTTCAATAGATCAACTCCCAGATGTCCAACCAACTCAAACAATCAGTAATAACAAGTTAACTCAGTGCAACTGAGCGTGGTAGGTGGGAAAAGGCACCTACTCCACATGCAGCCATGCATTAGCTATGCATAACTAGCACTAGCTAACTGATTGTGATCTAACTGAAAGTAACTGGAATCTAACTAAGACTAACTATTTCCCACTCCACCTAACTGATGGAGGTTGGTGCTGGGACTCCCAATGGATCCTAAAATGTAGGGATTGGTCTAAGAGGTGCTCCAACTCATGCATGCACATGAAGTAAGTGGAATTTAAACTCTAGCAGTGTTCCCCACACTCTAGTAACTAGTACATGTGGCCCCATTAGGTCAAGTGGACCCAAATAATTAATTAAGGTTCCTAAGTTAGGCTAAATAATCTAATAGACAATATGGTCAAGGGAGGATTAATAATCCTAACACCCCCCCTGAATCCTAACTTGGAAAATTGTGGGCCATGGTAATAAGACCATAGGTCACCCAAATACAATATACAAGACAAAAAAAAAAATTTCTTAATACAACCGAGGAAATAAGGGAAAACCTCATGGGAACCCCCCCCCCCCCCTCAAAATAAGCAGGAATGCAAATTTTAAATAAACAATGTTGAAAATTTTTGCTGCTATTTGCAACACTATGTAGCAGAAAATGCAGTATCTTGGTTATTCTTTGCAAGTGAACCCATGAATTCAAAACAAAGTGCTTATTTATAGAGGAATATTCCTCTTTGGAAGAAGAATAATGTACTCAATTGAATCAGAAATATAAACAACTCCACGGTGAAAAATAAACCCATGTAGAGCAACTAAAGTCAATTGATGAGAGAGAAAAAGTTCTTGAGAATTAGAACCATGTGAGGAAAACCCAAGAAAATGATATATTTCAGCCTTGAACAGAAAAAATGAGCAGCAAATTCAGCCCCAAGTGTTAGGAGCAAGTGTCTAGGCGGATGCAGAATGTCTTCCTCTTTACTAGTTCTGTGAGGAGATGAGCATGTGACCAAAGGTAGAGAAGCCTTTGGAATGTGGAGAGTGAATTATTGAGATCCATAATTTGATATAGCTTCATAAATAACCAATAATTTACAAAATATGATATCAACAAACTCATAATAGAGAACTAACATCGAATCCTCAACATGAAAATTGAAGGAGACTTGCGGTGCTTGATTTGTCACACCAAAATTGATGAAACCAGTTACAAGAAATACCGAAAGCTCTTGAATCTTGAAACCTGAACCACATATTATAATATTAGAAAATAAATCAAATCCAAAAAGGTTCATATTAGATCCAAAAACTGTGCTCCACTGAGATGGTAGATGCACAATTTTCTCCTTCTTCAAAATTTTGATTTTTGGTGCATGCAATCTTGTAGGAATTTACTGGAAGCTCTATATTAATGACAGTGAATGGATCACTCATATAATATGAAATTATTTACATAATATACATTCTATTACTTATCTTCACACCAGAAACATTATTAGATATAAAGAAATCAAATTCCTCCACGTTTTCTGTAATAGTCACTCGTAAACTATGCACAAAATTTAAAGAATCACTAGAGAATTTTTGCAAAGAATAGTAGGAGTGCTTTTCTTCAAAAAGAGAGATTCGAATGTATTCTTTTGGATCAGCCATGTGAGGAGATGAAATATCAGAGATCTCATACACTTTCGGAGTAGCAGGAGAAGGAGTTACTCCAAGGATACTTTCTTCAATTAAAATTGACTGTAGGGAAAATTATGCTTCTTCTTCATCTTCAACAATTTTCTTTTCTATAGGAGAGGGCATGAAATCATCATGTTGGATTTTATCTGAACCTATATCAACATCTGGGATTTTAGATTCATATCCCATATTACTTCTAGGTCCTCCTTATAGAGGGAAAGTGATGAAGGATTTCCTGGAGGCAACCATGTGGTTGGATGCTCCAGAATCTATCTAATAATCCTTCAACGAAGAGAGGCTTGCATGCAAGCATATCTCATCTTATTCAATCTGCTCTTCATCATTAGATATCTTTGCATCTTGTGGAAGGGAAATAATGTTCTGTACACATAGATATTTCATATAGTCGAGGTTCTTCTTCATGCATGAGTCTTCTGGATGAAAACCCCTCATATAATAGGGACACTTTTTCTTTTCAAACTTCTTCTTTTTCTTAGAGCTGGAGTCTCCTTTGGAAGTCTGCTAATTCTATTTAGGATTCAAATCAGATTTTTGGGGCTCATTCTTCTTTGATTTCCCTTTGGATTGTGCTTTTCTAGAGTCAGTAATTAGGAGAGCTTGATCTTTGGAGGTCTTGATGACTCCCATTCTGATCAATTTTTCTTCCTCCTTGATTAAGGACTCGGAAAAGGAATCAAGTGAAGGAAATTTCCAATCAGGGAAGATTTCCCACTTGGAAAGAAATATGAAAACAAATATAGAATACTCAGAACCAATTTTTCTTATTATGGATAGGACATTTTTCTCATCCTTCATTTTTATTCTGCTCTATCTGCATTGAAGTGCAAGAGACTTGAATTTAGTAAAGAATTGCTCAACAGTCTCGAAACTGTTGGGATGTAAGCCTACCAGCTCATTCTCTAGGAGGTATCCCCAAAGCTCATCTTATTTTCCAAACAAGTTCTCGAGCTTCTCCCAGGGTTCTATGGATTTCTCCAAACCTTCAAAGTGGAAGAGCAGATCTCTGGATATATGAGTGCATAGATAATCGAAAGTTTCATCTAAGCAGTTTAGAAACTTGTTTCTTTCAACGAGATGATAGGGCCCGACCTCCCTTCCAAGTTCTATCCTATGGTAGCCATGATTGTGTAAGGTTAGCTGCATATCAATCCTCCAATCAAGACAATTAGAAGTTGTGAGGATTCAAGGAGTAGAAGATTGAGAATCCATAATTCTTCCTGCTGAGAAATCACAAAACTTTACACAAGCTACGTAGCACCTTTATATTTTTACTGCAAAACACACTAAAACATTTGAACTGTTAGAATCATTATTTTCCTCTCGACATGGACATATTTGCTAAGTCCTTCATGCCCTCTCCACTGCTCTACATAAATTCAGAGCTATCAAATCATCATAGGGGACTTCTATGGAAATCCAGCTGCTTCTTATGTTTAATGGAGAGAAACAAACATGAAACCTACTTGAGAAGGATCTGATACCATATTAGAATTTCTATGCCATTTATATCTTCAAGCAATTAGTTCTGAATAATATTTTCAGTAAAAGAAGTATGAAGAGACAAACTAAACAAACAAACCCCACAGGAAACAGATGAGTGTAGATCAAGAAATTAAAGTATCATTCACATTAATTAAATCTAGTGCTACAATAGTTTACATAGGAATAATTCGAATGCATTAGGGATAAATTAGAATCTACCAACTAGATATGACTGTACCTAATTGACTAGCTAACTCATGGTGTCTCAATCAATATGTGAGTTCAATAGATCAACTCGCAGATGTCCAACCAACTGAAACAATCAGTAACAACTAGTTAACTTAGTGAAACTGAGTGTGGTAGGTGGGAAAAGGTGCCTACTCCACATGCATCCATGCATTAGCCATGCATAACTAGCGCTAGCTAACTGATTGTGATCTAAATCAAAGTAATTGGAAGCTAACAAAGACTAAATAATTCCAACTCCACCTAACTGATGGAGGTTGGTGTTGGATCTCCCAGTGGCTCCTAAAATGTAGGGATTTGTCCAGGAGGCACGCAAACTTATGCATGCACATGCAGTAAGTGGAAGTTAACCTCTAGAATTGTTCCCCATTGTTGTTCAGGATTAACCACCCTTGTAACCTAGGGTTTGGGGTTACCTTATAGACAATCAGCTTTAATAGAGAATAGAAAGGAAATAGGAAGAAACTATTGACTTACCCGATTACCGATGGTTGATCCAAGGTTGATATTCTTCCATTCCTCTTCTCTCCAAAGCTTTGAGGGATGCACCTCCTTCACCTATAAAGAGAAAATTCTCTAAGTACTATCTTATGCATGTATATATAAGAGGTTAGATAATCAATATATCCAGAACATAATCAAGAATATTCATTAACCATGATACATGAAAGAGACTCAACACAATCTTGGAAGAAGAATTCTCTTTATTAACAATCAGTGAATGAGATAAGAGTACAATCTAGCTTCTGAGACAAGGACTCTTGTGCAACCAAAGGACTCTGAGTTCTGCTGCTCTAAGACTTCTAAAGATATATCACCAGCATAACTTTTCTCTCCAATCTTGATTAATTAATTCCCTCCCCAAGGCCTCTATTTATACTTTGGGAAATAGAGTGGTTTTGAAGGTTGAGGATGTTGAAACAGTTAGGATAGTTAATGATTAGGGCCCAACTAATCTTCATTAATCGTGTTTTATATTTTTTAAGGTTGAATCAAGATGTACATGACTATTGATATAGGCAACCCATGTGTGACATGCGATTTTCTTAAAGGAAACCCATGTATGCTGATGTACACGGGTTGCAATGTAGATAGTCGCATACAGTACGCAAATTGTCAATGGAAATACTCGCATACGTATGCGTGTTGCAATGGAGATAGTTGCGTACGCAATTCAACACTTAGAAAAATAATATGGCAAGCTGATTCAAGGGTAAATGCATCTCAAGTCATGCCTATGTATAGTGTTTTGGAAAACTTCAATCCTAAAATGTCCTTTTGTGTACCAACATAAGGAATGTCGACACTCAGATGGAGAAGTGCCATTTGGGTTGATAGCAGATGCCCCCTAATGTGTGAGGTCAGAGGGAAACGATGGCCAAAATACATTATAATCATTATCTTGGAGAAACTCAGAAGTCCAATGGAGCAGAGGTAGTACCTGAAACAAATACATAATAATGTCATATACAAAGTCATATTTGAGGATGTTATGTTCAATATACTGGAACACTAGCTCCTTTACAATATTTGAGTACATCATATGGAATGGGTACAAAACCACGTATATTACAAAGGTGGATCGAAGCCACACTATACAATAATGATGAGTATTCAAAGATCTGGAAGCTGTGTAAGTGATCAAAACATAATCTTGTGCAACTTAATCCATAGATATGAACCTAAGGTCTTTGTCAAAATCCCAAAGAACCAGTACAATACAAGCCATGTGAATAGATCTTATTGAATTTGAACATGGATAAGATTCAACAAATTGTCAACCAATAGGTCATAATTGACAACTGAAGCAAAGGAAGTCACCAATAATGAAAGTGAATCCTAAGGTATGATCGTAAAAAACCTCTAGGTCTTTGTCGTCAGGAAGTGCTGATGCGAAACCATACTGTGATGAGGAAGGAAATAGATCCTCCAATGGATCACAAGAGTGACTAGGAACTGGGTAAAGGAAGGAAAACGCAAGTAATAATAGATAGGACAATGATGGAATTAGGATATAGATTAGATACAGGGTTAGATCCTTGAACAGTGAGAACAACACAAATATGACCCAAGGCATATTTTAGCTTTGCAGATAGTACAACTAGAATTATCTTTCATGTAGGAGACATGATCAGATTCCCCAGGTATAACTGACAATAGGAGGAGTAAGAAACTTGATGTAATAACTTAACTGAAAGTGAACACTGAGACATGAGTATCGAAACAGACAGAGAGTGCTATGTTCAAGGAAGACATGTTGCCACTGACTGAGAACAAAAAGAAAACTTCTTCCTTATCTTTCCTGTTAAATTTTAATGAGTCCAGGAAATTCAACTCAAGTCTTTCTTCATTTTTTGACAAGCTTGAAGAGAAGAGGGAATAATGCTTGATAGTGTCACTGATTCATTGATTTTAGGAGCTCGAACTAGTAAATGTTCACTTGGTGTTTTCATGTTTAGGGAGTCTGAAAACTCTGAAGAAGACTCTAGGGGGGTCCTTTTTCATCCAATTTAGTCTCTTGAGGCCGAAAAAGTATAAAACATACCATAAAATAACTCTCTTAACTCCTGTAGAAGAAAAGTTGAACATTTTTCGTACTTAGTTAGGGAGGTCTGAAAAAGGTTAAATTACCACCTACCCAACACTCCTTCGAGAGCATCATATAGCTTGAGTTTTATAAGTGTGAAGGAAAGAAAGATCACTCAGAAAGATCCATTTGAGTATGAGAAATGGGGCTTACAACAATAAACTCGATGTTTTGTTCTTGATGCTTAACGAGCATGACAAAGACATGAAGTACACTTGGAATATTTTTCATGTTTAGGTCCAGAGCATGAAAAAGAGAAAACTAAGCTCATACCGGGTGTTCCTTTTCTGTAAATTTAGTCCCTCAGGTCCAGAAAAGTGATAAACCTGTAATTGCGAATACTCTTCTTAATTTTGTAGAAAAGAGAGTGATCCTTTCTCGTATTATTCCACATGGTTCGAGAAAGAGATAACCTACCACCAATGTGGATTCCCATTCACATATTCTTAACGAGCTTGAATGGACAAGTTTACTCGACAGTCAAGTCTATTTTGAGGAGTTAGACCTGGGCCTAAAGAAACTCCATAAGGGTGGAGAGTCTTATAAATGGATAGCTTGTAAAAAGAGACCAAAATGAGGCTTAATTTGGCGTGAAAAATAGCTAAGAAGACTCCGCTGAACCTATGACAGCTGCAGCATGAGTATCGAAAGACAATAAGTAGGTTCTAAATGGGGATACTCATGTGAGGAAAGTCCTATACACAGAAGAACAATGGCATAAACGAGGAACTAATGGTTAAAAATACCATAGTCTGTAGTCAAAGTGTTAATGCTAGGATTAAGATGGATTAGGTATAAATGCAAAATGCATGTGAAATGACCAAAAAACCATCCTATATGAGCAAAAAAACAACTTTAAACGACCATAGACCCATCACATTGAAGAAAAAGATATGGCATTAGTTTGATTTTATATAAAAAATATGAACTATAGGGAAAAAACCCACTTTGAAAATAATTTTTCTATGAATAGTTGAAAATATAAATAAAAAACTCACCATTTGACTTTTTACCCAAAATAGACAAGTTTTACCTATACCTTTGATTGCTTGGTGTGGACGACTCGGTGGACAATTCTCGAAACTGCAAGTGCCAGGTAAAACTACACTCCATGCTCTTTCGTTTGATCCAAGAAAATTTCAATTTTTGGCCCAATTTTTATGTTTTTCAATGCCCTCAAAGTATGAACGTTGTGCACGTGGGTATGGTATATCAACAGTCATGTACACGCATTCTGTACATGGGTTTCTTGAAAGAAAATCATGTACAATACATGACTTGTCCAAAGGACAGTTGCATACACTATGAGAGGTAGAAAAAGATTATGTAGGGCCAAAAAATCAATTTTTTATATGAATCTAATGGTTTAAAATGGCTTCTTTATCAGACTGAAATATCGTGCTTGAGTGGAGGGAGATGGAACATGAAGACATGGACCAAGAAGCTCTACAAGATGCCCCCACGGTAAATGATTTGCAGCAAAGTGGGTTATTGAAATTCTTTTGTACCTCACCTTTGCGGTCAAATGTCCTCCTATTAGAGTTTTTGATAAACTATTGGGATCACGATCTTGGTATGTTTGACCTTCAAGGTGAGTTTATAGAGGTTACTTCGAAATATGTCTATTTTATCTTCAGTTTATAACGATAGGGAGCTCCGGTGAACTTGGAAGGTACCGGCAGAGGCGGTGACCTTCTAAGTGTATATAACTACATAGATATATACTGCAAGCTTGGAACTCAAAAGAGGGGTAGCTGCATCCCTATTTTTCATATTCGCAACTTTCCCTTATAGGTATTAGCGAGTACTATAGTGAGGGTTGCAGGGTCATCATCACTTCACCTTGAAACTCGGAACCAAATGAGACTTGCGATGGACTGTATACAGGGAGCTCTATATGACTGGTGTTTGGCAGTAATCTCGATAATGAGGAAGCATCTCTCTGACTGCAAAAGAGGCAGGTGATTTTTGTTTGTTTATTCTACCATATTGGTAGCCTTTTTCTTTGAGAGGGTGCCCAGTTTGAGTCCTGCAGTACCATTACCAGTTCGTTCTCCCCATTAGCCTAGACTGAGTAGGTGGGGAGAGATCTTCCTCTGCCAAGGAGGTGGTGGATCGGTATAGAGTGTATACGACGACGACTTCTACTTTTGCTGAGAGCGACAGTTACCAGCATTGGGGCAGTTTCCATATGCTGCACTAGATTTCCGAGGTGATACCAACCTTGGCCTCCCTCTTGGAGGAGCACGGGGAGAGTCAGGTATTTTTGTTTTCAAATTTTTTATGAATTTTAATTCTAAAGATATATGCATATGTATAAGAATTTTTATTCCTTTTAAAATGTCAAAATGCAGATATTGGACCAGTCCGCCCTGCTAGCCATCCACGCATGTATGTGCATCCTGTGTTGGGAGAGGACCAGGGTTTTATTAGGGTTCTTGAGGGAAAGTTGGCCAGGCTTACCCAGAGAGTACCTACATTACTCATTAAGCATATCCCTGCTGTCATGTAGGAGCTAGTGGTTGGTATACAACCTGTCTGGATATGCCTTATGAGGTGGGTAGAGAGAGCAGTACTTGTGTATATTGATGTCTTTGAGGCTGCTACAGATGAGGAGGATGAAGAAGCCCGAGAGCAGGGTGATTAGTGTGATCAAGGGGACCAGGGTGGTCAAGCTTAGACTTAGGAGCATTTTATGGAATTTGATCCATGTTTTGTATATTTTTTGTATATTATACAGTTATGACTAGATCTAAGGATCAGAAACTCAACCTATCTATATGGACAGATATTCACACACACACACACACACACACACACACACACACACATATATATATATATATTGCCGGTTTATTTACAAGTGTTTTGTTATGTGTCTGCTGTATATTTTTATGCAAAATGTGTTAAGTTCCAATCCAAGATTCAATTAGCATATGCATCAATTAATGAATTTTGATTTCTTGGAATATGATTGAATGTAATAAACTCAAAATTTCTTTCCAATAACCTAACTTGCATAAACTGATGTAGTAAAATAGTGTTCCGCACCTGATAAGCTTGATTGAGCTAGGAAACCACCAGTTGAGAGTCAAGTTGGACTTCCAAGTGAGTAATACCATGTGACAAAGCATGCCATAAAATATCAATGACAGCCCTATATTCGGCCACATTATTGGTAGCAGGACCTAAGCAAGCGCCTCCTGAGGCAACTAACTGTCTTGCAGCCAAGTAAATGACCCATGCGGCTGAAGCCAGATTACAAGTGTGGTGACTAGAGCCATCAGGGAAACCTACGAACCACTTAGAAGTCATCTATAACAACCAGAAGATGGTATAAAAACACAAACTGATGAACTATTGTACATAAAAATACATACAATAAAATATAGGAAAAAATGCTGAGCCTAAGCATAGTACTTTTTCAAGTAAAGCCCATTTCTAGGCTCAGGAAGTTTATTCCCTTCGAAATATGTCAATTCATATGTGCCCTTCTTCAACACCTTTTATAGGACATAAGGTCCTAACCACATAGACCTAAGATTTCCTTCCTGCAGGGGTTCTTTGTCCTGATCCCAGAGAAAGACAAGCTCCCCTTCATAAAAAATCCGAGGCTTGACCAATTTATCATATTGGATTTTTACCCTATTTTTATGAGCTTCGTTTGCTATCAGCGCATCTCTACGCTACTCATCTAGATGTTCTAAATGTAATAAACGTTCTTCCAGCTCAGTTGTATCAGGTAACACATGAATAGCAATCTTTAAGGATGGGATTTCGCATTCGACCAGGGTGACTGCTTCCAGTTTGTGAACAAGTTGGAAAGGAGAAAACCTTGTAGCAGTTTTCACATTGGTCCAATATTCCCGAAGTGTAGGATACATCATGATGTGCCAGTTGGAACGGGATGCATTAATAGTACGTTTGAGAATAGTCTTCAAAGTTTTATTTACAGCCTTGACTTGACTGTTTGCTTGAGGATAGAAAGAATATGAATGTTCTTGTGTAAACCCTAGCATGGTGGTGAATTTAGTCATCATAATATTTTGGAAACGACTGCCATGGTCAGTGACAATCTCTTTAGGGATACCAAATCATGTGATAATTTGGTGGAAAATGAAAAACGTTGCATTTTCCCCGTCAGCTTTAAAGGTGGGCATTGCCTCTGCCCACTTCTTGAAATAATATACAGCGACAATGATATGTTTGTGCCCCCCAACTAAGACTGGGTTGCACGTCATGTAATATATCCACCACTTCATGATGGGGCCCACTGAGATGATGGGAAATAACAGAGCAGGATGCAACCTCATCTTTTTGGTGTAAAGCTGATAAGGATGACAGTGCTTAACGGCTTCCACACAATATTTAAAGATCTTGGGCCAAAAATAATAGGCATGTAAGATCTTCTGGGCTGTTGCTAACCCAGATAAATGACCCCCACATGCTCCACTATGGGCATCATTTAGGACAGTCTCTACTTCTTCGTGGGTAAGACATCGACGCAAAATGGAATCTACCCCCCTACGATATAAAGTGTCTCCAATAATGAGGTAGTTCTTGGCATGTACACGTAGTTTACGTCGTTCTTCCCGCAAGAAGGCTGCAGGGTACTTCAAAGTATGGAGATAGATAAGTATATCTCCATACCAGGGGTCAGAGGTGGAAATCAAAAAGATATGCTCATCTAGGAATGAATCTTCTTCAATGGCTACATCTTCTTCTGCTAAAAATTCTGCAATGAGTTGAACAAAAACTAAGTATTTCTTGGATTTGGTGGATTGGAAATCTAAGTCAAACTCATGAAGAATGACTATCCATTTGTTGAATTTGCCTCCAACTATCTATCGGGACAAATATATTGAAAAGGATTAACATCCGCCACTACCATCATGGTCCTCAGTAAGATGTAGTGACGCAACCTATGAACAACATGCACAGCTCCCAAGGCCAACTTCTCGATGTGGGAATACCTAAGTTTAGGGCTAGCTAAAGCACAACTGAGATAGTAGATGACATGCTCTTGGAGCTTATCATCCTCCTGGACTAGTACTACCCCTATGGTTGACTTAGATGCAGCCAGATACAATATAAAATACCGAGAGTAATCTAGTGGGTGCAATAATGGTGTCGACGAAGAAGATTTATTTAATGCCTCGAACGCAAGTTGTGCAATTTCATCCCATACAAATGGGGTGTCCTGTTTCAACAGACGCATGAAACCTTTAGTAATATTGGCATAATTTACAATAAAATGTCGAAGGAAGTTGGACTTCCCCTATAGGATTTGAAGCTGTCTGATAGAATGAGGAGGAGGTAGATTTATAATGGCCTCAAATTTCAAAGGATCCACCTGAATGCCTTTGTTGGAAACAATGAATCCGAGCAGTCTCCCTGCATCAACACAGAAGACGCACTTGTGGGGATTCAAGCAAATTTTTTAGTATCTGCATCATTCAAAAATCAAACGCAAGTGATCTGGGTGATCGATCCTCTTACGAGAATGTGCTAGTAGATCATCAAGGTAGGGTTGGACAATGGCTTTAATGTCGTGAAAGGAAAAATTCATTGCCCGCTGAAAGGTTTCCCCTACAGTTTTCAATCCAAAGGGAATTTTCTTGTACGCAAAGGTACCCCAAGGTCAAATAAAAGTTATTTTATATTGGTCTTCTGGTTTAATTTGGATTTGATTATACACGGAGAAATCATCCATAAACAAAAAGTCTTCACTTCCTGCACAAGCATCAATAATTTGATCTATAAATGGCGTGGGGTAGTTGTCCTTAGGACATGATTTGTTTAGATCTCGAAAGTCAGTACAAACGAGTATACTCCCTTGCTTTTTGTCAACAGAAACAGGGTTGGATACCCATGCTATCAAATCTATGGGGTAAATGAAACTAGATTTCAGTAGTTTCTCAAGTTCAGCCTTAACCGACGCCGCTTTACACGGGTTAACAGGTCTCAACTTTTTTCGAACGGGTCTAGCATCAGGGTAAGTTCGGATTTCATGCTTGACTATTGATGGATCAATTCCTAGAATATCCCCATATGACAAGGAAAATACGTTGCAAAATTCCTTAAAAAAGGTTGTATAGATCGCATTCTCCTTCAAAGAGTAGTTTGTGCCAATGTGTACCTTTTCCACAATGTTTGGGTTTACAAAGATGTTGATAGGAATTGTAGCAGAAATGTTTCCATATTCCCCTCAAGAAATATTCCTTCCCTTGGTAAGGGATTAATAGGTGTATCAACATCACCTGCCAGTCTCATATGGAACTCCTGGTTCTCGATCCTACTTAAATCTGGAAGAAAATAGGATTAATGGTGAATATATTCGCATGTCTTATCTCGTCCGCACATGGCTTCCAGAATGGATTCATCTGAAGGTAAACCATATCTAAGCAATCTCTAGAATGCAAAGAGTTCTCTACCCAAGCAAGAAAATAGGCTTCTTCCGGCTCCTCTGAGACTGTGAGAAGGATCGAAATGGCATCAACAGCGGTATGAACGATAGCTTGATAAGCTACTTTTGTTGTCGATAAGGGCACTTTAGGTTCATGGTGGGAAGGAAGAATCCAAGGATCTGTTATATCAACAATCGTTGCTATAGACTTCCATACACTAGTAGAACCTATATAATTAATTGGAGTTGGAATATCAAATGTGCCCGTCAATGATGCATACATTCTAGTCACTAAGCTCTCTGACACAGAACTAACCTGATCAACCAGTGGTACGGTGGACTCGTTAGTTTCCATGTGTCCTTTTTGAGTAAAACACAGTTGGTCTACATTAACCAACTTCCCTTCATGTGGAAACACTACCACTCGAAAAACGGTCGATGCAATAGCTAACATGGCGTAAATACAACTTCTCCCCAAGATCAAGTTATAATCCAAAGGTGCATCAACCACCTCTACCTCAACAGACACTACTTTCCATGCCAACTTAATTTCAAAATCCGGTAGGATACCATGTGAATGAAATGACCTTCCATCGAAAGAAGTAAGCAGGGTATTCGATGGAACCAGCTCTGGAGATCCAAGAGCTTTCCAACAAGATAGGGACATGACACATGTAGACATTAGAGGAATTTTGGGGTCTAAAATGGGCCTCCTAAGGAAAATAATAAAATAATAGTTAAAATAATAAAATAATATTGATTAATTTTGGAGGAAGAAAGAAAAAAACTACTTTTTGTGTTCGTATTTTCGCCATATCTCCCTGTGTTTTTACTAAAATTTCGATTGGGAGAGCTCGTTGGATGTGGAATTTGATTCCGCATCCAACGAGTACCCACATTGCATACTTTTGATGGACCCCGCTACCCCAAAAACAAGAAATACTTGAAAAAACGTGATGATGATGTCATCATCACATTTTTTTAGGTATTTCTTGTTTTTGGGGTAGTGGGGTCCATAAAAAGTATGTAGTGTGGGTAATCGTTGGATGTGGAATCAAATTCCACATGCAACAAGCTCTCCTGATCGAAATTTGAGTAAAAACCCAAAGAGATATGTCAAAAATACGAACAAAAAAAATAGTTTTTTTTAATGACAAATATGTCAAATAACCCATTATGGTTGACTTATTTTATTGAAATTCTATTGGTTCTTGAATTCCAACTCACAAAAACTTATTTTGGCACGTTTTCTTATAAGGCCCATTTTAGACCCCAAATTTCCTCTAATGAGCGCCCTCATCGAAAATTGTCGTTCCAATGGTCTTTCCACCATCGATGACATCTATCAATAAGGCTACATGATATGGTAGGTGAATTTTGACATTAGACAAATTAAATTTTGCCATGAGACTTAATGAGTTCATACTACCTAAGGCTACTAAGAGTGCATATCATTGAGCGGGACAACTCTATAACACCTCTAAAGCCAACGTCGCACAAGGAGTCTAGGCTGAGACTTCAACTACAGAGTAGTTTGCTCCAGCCCTAGCATTAGGATTGTGTAAGGTTTTATTGAAGACACCTTTCAGTATCTTGGGCATAATTTCAGTAGTCTTCTCAGTCATGAGAGGGTTGGAAGTTTAACCTATTGACTTACCCTTCTCCAAAGTCTCTTTTTTGTAGCTCTTGTTCCTGGTCTGTAGTAAAGTCTCGGATCAAAACATGTTGATATAATTGGGGTCAGGAGCATTTAGGGTGTCCCATATTGCATTTGAAGGTGAAGCAGAATTCTATCCTTGGGGAAAAGGATCCTTCATGACAGCCAGTTGTTGGCCTCTTAATAGCTTCTAAGCTTGTTCCATAAGGGGACATAGATGGGTCAGGTGATCTTCATGGCACAACTTACATGGGAATTTCACCTTCTTCTTTTCTTTTCTTCCCCCATTAGCATTGTTTGTGGATTTTTGCTTATTTTGGTTGCCCTCACCCTTTTTTCCTTTCTTCTTTTTCTCACCGAGTTGTTGATTACCCTTCTGAGAGGATTGTGCAAAAACATTTCCATTTGGGGGTGAGGGGACATCCTTTGCTACCTCTGCTATAGAATGTTTGACAAACAGTTGATGGAGCTGTTTAGACAAAGATTCTATAGTGGGAGAATTCATAGAACCAACGACACCATCGACATGGGGTCCACGCTTAGGTTTCTCTACATTGTGCATTGGCCTCGGTGCCTCAGGGATAATTTCATATAAAATCCCAGACTGAGAATATATCAAATCTAGTAGCTGGTCCCTAAGGATAGCTTCTTCCTCATTGGTCACTCCTGAAGTATATACATCCTTAGATATATATGGAAATAGGGATTTAAGGAACCATTCTAATAAGAACTTGGGAGGAATAGTGGCTTTTATAAGGCTCTTTCGTCTTCTCCACTCTTGGATGTGATTCAAAATATGAGTGGACTTGTCCTGTCGAAAGGTAGATAACAAGTCTATCCCAAAATCATATCCGACAGGAAGTTGGAAGTGACTAAGGAATACATTAGCCAAGTCCCAAAAACTTTTAAACGCAAGAGAAGGCAATTCAATATACCATTTTTCTCCAGTATTGGTTAAATTTCTTTGGAACATCCTCAACTGAACTGAATCTTCATTTAGTGATTTGGAAGAGCACCACAAATGGAAAGTGGTGACATGAGCTCCCGGTTCATCACCAACTTTGCCTTCGAATTTTGGGATATCCGAGGGCATCTTGGTAGGAACGGGTGGCCAAGAGGAGTTATGTCTCATCGGGTCATTCATTAGTTTTGACAAATATGACAAATTTAACGTTGCCAGGAAAGGGAGCTTGGGTCTAACCAGAGCATTAAAAGTACCAGCTTGGGGATTAGAGGGACTTGGCCCCATATTCCCATATGTGAAGGTGGGGTTACTTTTATAGCGGATTTCACCACTCCAGGTGAATCAGACTTTGTATGGCCTTCCCCTGTCCCGCTGCAGACTCCTTAGACCCCATGGACCATTTTTTGTCCTTTGATGTTTCCTTGATCATCCCTAAAAACATATGAAAAATGATACACGTGACTTTTAATCCTATAAGCACGTATATACGCGGGTTTGACCACTAAACCCACATACATCAGGATGTGTGCATAATCCAAATCCTTTTGGAGTTTTCCTTGACATGGATCTGACTCATTTGA
>LPNX010829399.1:50832-67311 GCA_001517045.1 Pseudotsuga menziesii | reverse complement strand
TGAAGGCATAAGAGAGAATTGAGAGCAAAGAAACTATAGTCCATTGTTGCTGGAACTTATGCTTGAGTCTGCATCCCTTTGTCCCTTGGAGCACTTTGGTGTTATTCCCAAGCTTGCCTTTTGCTTGTGAGCTTGCTATAGAGAGATGGAGGATTGAAGTGGTGGAGGCCCAAGTGGGGGATTCAGTTTCTCCGATTCGTAGACGTGCCGACAGAGGTTGTATCTTGTAATCTCTGATTTATATTAATAGAAATATCTTTTCCTGTCCAATAATGTGTGTTTGAATGAATATTTTTATCCATTGGATTATGTCAAATGCTTATACATTATTTCTTATATATGCTAGAATAGATCTAACACCATGATATATAGAATGCTTGTATTGTTTACTTATTGTCCATAAAGTAATCTATCAATTCAAGCTGAAGTTGGAAAGCTCAACGGGGATCTACTTCAACCGTCTGGAATAAGGTACGAGGTCTGATCCTTTAGTGTTAGACATTTAATTTCTATTGCATATTGGAAAGGATTGATTTCTGGAGTCAAGCTGTCTGTTGTGGTACCCCAAGCCATAGGAATTTCTCTCTGTAACAGAATTGGCGACTCCACTGGGGATGTTCCTTGTTTTTGTTTGGGGTTGTGGGGCACAATGGGCTTGATATTCTTGACTTGCTCTTTGTTTCTCCTTGTTTCTGTGTTTCATTTTATAGTATGTTCATCCATTGACACTCCCCTTTATTGGTTTGACCTTTGGCCTACTTTTTACCACTGCTTTCTCTGTATACGTAGGTTTTTGGCCAAAAGTCGCGTACATACGCGGGTTTTTGGCCAAAAGTCACATATATACGCAGTTGTTCTTTAAATAGTTGCATACATCCTCCCTTTTGGTGAGTTTGATATTGTGGGAAGTTGTTGGGTGGGTTGTGAGTTTGGTTGGGTCTCCCTTGGGTCTGATGTTGTCTGTTGGATGCTTCTTTTGTGACCAGAGACTGCTTTTTCATTGGATTTTCTTTGAAAGTATTTTTAGTCATCCCTGAAAACATGCAAATTTTTCTATACGCGACTTTTAAACCCTTTCTCACGTATATACATGGGTTTGACCCCTAAAACCGCATACATAGGGATGTGTGCAAAAGGCCAAATTCTTTTGGAGTTTTCCTTGATGTGGATCCAACTCACTTGTCTCTTGGCCTTCCCTATGCCTTGAGATCGCTCGGATTCGACCTTTCATTACCCCATTGAAGAGCTATATAAGGAACCCTTTGGATACATTGAAGGCATGAGGAATTGAGAGCAAGAGAACTATAGTCCATTGTTTCCAGAACTTGTGCTTGAGTCTGCATCCCTTTGTCCCTTGGAGCACTTTTGTGTTCTTCCCAAGATTTCCCTTTGCTTGTGAGCTTGCTATTGAGAGATGGAGGATTGAAGTGGTGGAGACCCAAGTGGGGGACTCAGTTTCTCTGATTCATAGACGTGCCGACAGAGGTTGTAGTCATTGTAATCTCTGATTTTATATTAATAGAAATATCTTTTCCTGTCCAATAATGTGTATTTGAATGAATATTTGATCCATGGATGATTTCAAATGCTTATATGTTATTGATTATATATGCTAGAGTAGATCTAACATGATTATATATAGCATGGTTGTCTTGTTTATTGAATGTTGGGGAAGCAACTTATCAATTCAAGCTGGAGTTGGAAAGCTCAACGCATTAGAGGAAATTTGGGGTCTAAAATGGGCCTTATAAGAAAACGTGCCAAAATAAGTTTTTGTGAGTTGGAATTCAAGAACCAATAGAAATTCAATAAAATGAGTCAACCATAATGGTTGAATTGACATATTTGTCATTAAAAAAAACTACTTTTTTTGTTCGTATTTTCGACATATCTCATTGTGTTTTTACTCAAATTTCAATTGGGAGAGCTCGTTGGATGCGGAATTTGATTCTGCATCCAACGAGTATCCACACTGCATACTTTTGATGGACCCCGCTACCCCAAAAACAAGAAATACCTGAAAAAACGTGATGATGACATCATCATCACATTTTTTCATGTATTTCTTGTTTTTGGGGTAGCGGGGTCTGTCAAAAGTATGCAGTGTGGGTACTCTTTGGATGCAGAATCAAATTCCACATCCAACGAGCTCTCCCAATCCAATTTTGAGTAAAAACACAGGGAGATATGTCGAAAATACGAACACAAAAAGTAGTTTTTTTCTTTCTTCCTCCAAAATTAATCAATATTATTTTATTATTTTAGCTATTATTTTATTATTTTAACTATTATTTTATTATTTTCCTTAGGAGGCCCATTTTAGACCCCAAAATTCCTCTAATGGGGGATCTACATCAACCGTCCAGAATAAGGTATGAATCAAGATCCTTTAGTGTTAGATATTTGGTTTCTCTTGCATATAGGAAAGGATTGATTTATGGAGTCAAGCTGTCTGTTGTGGTACCCCAAGCCATAGGAATTTCTCTCTGTAACATTGTCTTACTGTTGAAGCAATGTAAAGTTGATAAGGAGGATGATCAACTCATCCTTGCCATACTATCAAAACTTGGAGTTGATTATTCAGTTTTTGTCTCTACATTCCGTGCAGGGAAGCTCACAACTCCTGGATGGAAGATGCCTTCACTCAATTCCTTCATTGAGTCCCTAACAAGTGAACATGATAAGCTTGTCCATATGGGGATCATCAAATCCTCCCATGATCAAGCTCTCCATGTCTCAGGGCCGAAAGATTTGAAGGGTAATGGAAAGCAATAGAAGAACCCAAAAACCAAATTTGAAGCTCCTAAGACTAAAGCTGAAAACCAGCAGCATGAACAGTCTTCCAGCTCAAAGAAGAACAAAGGAAAAGGGCATCATGGAAAGGAAAAAGTCAAGTGTTCATACTGTGGGAAGGGATTCCACCCTGGACATGCTTGTATGAAAAAGAAAATTGATGAAGCTACCTCTCTCCTTAAGAGAAATCACATCAATCTTACGGAAAGCTTTCAGAGGAGAGATCAGCAAGATCGGGAACCATAGCATGAAAGAAGTCATGCTCTCATGTCAAGCACCTAGAATTCCAAATCACTCTTGATAGATTCTAGAGCTTCAAACCACATGATGGCTGAAAGAGACTCATTCTCATCTTTTGAGACCGGAAAATCCATTCCGATCCACATGGGAGATGACTCCACCATCATTTCCGAAGGACAAGGTACTGTAGATCTTGAGAATGGATATTTTTCAAATGTTTTGTATGTACCATATCTTGCATCAAACCTCCTTAGTGTTTATTAGATGACACATACGAGAGTTCCCAAGAGAGCATCGTTCAGGTTGAATGATGTAGAGATCATAGAACTTGCATCCGGGAAACTTGTAGCAAAAGGCCTTGCAAACCATCATGCAAGAGCCTATAAGTTATCCCATTTTGTGGCAGATGAAAACCCCACAACAATGCTGACTCATGGAAATGGAGTTAATAGACTATGGAGTGAGAGTTTCATCCATCTAAACTTCAAATACTTGCAGAAATTACATAAAAATTCTATGGTTGAAGGCCTCCCGGTCATCCTCCCGGTCATCAAGGAACCCACTAGAATTTGCAAGGGTTTTGATGTTGGAAAGCACCTTGAGCATAAGTTAGATCGAGGGAAGGCAAGCCGAGCATCATGCATCTTGGGACTGATACATTCTGATATCAGTGGTCCCATGCCTATCACATCCATGAATGGATCAAGGTATGTTCTAAATTTTATTGATGATTTTTCCAGGTACACATGCGTCTTCTTTATAAAAAAGAAGTCTGAAGTCTGTAGAAAATTCACTGATTTAAAGGCCTTGATTGAGAATGCATCTAGCCAAAACATCAAGATATTGAGATCTGATAATGGTGGGGAGTATGTCAGTAATGAGTTGCTGCAAATATGTTCCCAAAGTGGTATTCAGGTCCAGCATTCAGCTCCCTACACTCCCCAGCAGAATGGTATAGCGAAAAGGAAGAATCGGTCTCTCAAGGAGATGACCACCTGTATGTTTGAATCAAAGAAGTTGGCTGCAAATTTTTGGGATGAATCCATGCATGCTATAGCATAAATTAAGAATAAAGTGTCACACTCATCCATGAAAGGGAATACCCCTTTCGAATCATACTTCGGACACAAGCCAGATGTGTCGATTCTGCAGGTGTTTGGGTTCACTGCATGGGCCCAAATTCCACTTGATAAAAGGAGGGATTTGCAACCACAAAGCATAGAATGTCTATTTATTGGGTATCCTTATGAATCAAAATGTTTCAAGCTTCTAGATATAAGAGAAAAAATAGATCATCATCGAAATGAGTGTCAAGTTTGATGAGCCTCTTCAGGAGGTGAAAGTAGTGAAGGAGAAAACTGTTCAATTTCCCATGAATTTCCGTCCTATTCTATTGAATATTTGGATGATGAAATTGGGGGTGATCACCCTCATTTGGATCCTCTGATTTATAATATCAGCGTACAAAAAACATCAGATTCTGAATCAGAACCTGAAGTACAAAATCATCTCCCAACATGGGCCCAACAGACACTCTCCTCTGGAGGAGATAACATTGGAAATCTTGATGATCCAAGGAGAACTCGGTCTGATTTCCAAAGAGCAGGTATTGTGCTCTCTTGTACTGATTATTTGCTATCCAAATATTGTTATTTTATTATAAGTTCAAACCCTAATTCCTACTACCATGCTCAGAAGGATCCGAGATGGCACGTTTCCATTGATGAAGAGATGAATTCTCTTAAGAAAAAACACTACTTGGGAGCTAGTTTGTCTTCCTCCGGGAAGGAAATTGGTTCAATGCAAGTGGGTGTTTTAGAATAAGGTTGATGTATATGGAAGCACCTAAAAATATAAGGAAATTATGGTGGCAAAAGTATTCTCCTAGGTCCAAGGTGTGGACTACCATGATACTTTTGAATCGGTTGCAAAAATGGACTCCATCCGCCTAGTTTTGGCAATTTCAGCATCTAAGCACTGGGAAGTGCATCATATGGATGTTAAGTCATACTTTATGCATGGAGATATTCATGAGGATATATAAATCAAGCATATTGAGGGCTACATTTCTGATCCATCTTTGTTTTGCAAGCTAAAGAAGTCACTATACGGGTTAAAACAAGCCCCAAGAGAGTGGTATTCCAAGATGGATGACTTCCTTCTCTCGTAAAACTTCCAAAGGTGTGGATTAGATAAAAATGTGTATATAAATAATTATGATGGTAATTTGATTATTTTTTTTTATGTGTTGATGACTTACTGATCACAGGTAGCGCAGTTGCTTCTATTTTAGTCATCAAAACTGCTCTCCACAATGCATTTGAAATGAGCGATTTGGGGCTCGAAATTGAGAAAAATTATGATGGGATAATAGTCACTCAGTAGAAATACATATCAAATCTGTTAGTCAAGTTTAACATTGCTGAATGTAGAGATGGCCCATTCCCTTTCCTTTCAGGGATCAGCCTTGAAAAAGGAAAAAACACACCTCCCATGGACTGCACTATTTATCGACAACTAATTGATAGCTTGTTGTACTTGACTCATTCTCGACCTGATATCTGTTATGACATGAATGATGTATTAAGATACATGTGGTAGCCCCATGATATTCATTGGAAGGCAGCCAAGAGGATCCTCCAGTACATTCAGGGAACTAGGACCTACGGCATTCACTATGTTGTAGACTCCGAGCTAGAGCTTGTTGGATACATAGATTCTGATTGGGTGGGTGATTCTATTGATCGAAAGTCAACTACCGGATATGTCTTCATGTTTTTTTGTGGCCCCATTTTCTGGTCTAGCAAAAAGCAGGCTGCCATAGCATTGTCTTCAGCAGAGGCCGAGTATCGAGGAGTGGTGAATGTTTGCATCCAAGTTGTTTGGTTGCAAGAAATTATTTCAAAGTTTGATCTTGGTAGTAATTTGTCCACTATCCTCCATTAGAGGAAAATTGGGGTCTAAAAGGGGCCCCCTAAGGAAAATAATAAAATAATAGTTAAAATAATAAAATAATAGTTATTAATTTTGGAGCAAGAATGAAAAAAACTACTTTTTGTGTTCGTGTTTTTGACATATCTCCCTATGTTTTTACTCAAATTATGAGCGGGAGAGCTCGTTGGATGTGGAATTTAATTCCACATCAAACGAGAACCCATGCTGCATACTTTTGACAGACCCCGCTACCCCAAAAACAAGAAATACCTGAAAAAATGTGATGATGACATCATCATCACATTTTTTTTAGGTATTTCTTGTTTTTGGGGTGGCAGGGTCCATTAAAAGTATGCAGTGTGGGTGCTCTTTGGATGTGGAATTAAATTCTGCATCCAACGAGCTCTCCTGCTTGAAATTTGAGTAAAAACATAGGTAGATATGTCGAAAATACGAACAAAAAAAATAGTTTTCTTTTATGACAAATCTGTCAATTCAACCATTATGGTTGACTCATTTTATTGAAATTTTATTGGTTCTTGAATTCCAACTCACAAAATTTATTGTTGGCACATTTTGTTATAAGGCCCATTTTAGACCCCAAATTTCCTCTAATGTTTTGTGACAATCAAGGTGCTATTAAGATATCCACAGATCCAGTTACCAGGCAGAGGACCAAGCATGTAGAGATACACATGCACTATATCAAGGAGGTAGTGCATGACAGGACCATCATTCTGCAATACTTCCTGACTGATGAGCAAATTGTAGACATCTTCACCAAGAGCTTTTCAGAAAAGAAGTTCACTTACCTTTGTTCACTATTGACATCAAAGGAGCACTATATGACTTTAGCATGAGCACACCCACACCTACCTTCATTCAAGGAGGCCAACTAAGCCTTCTCCTTCATTTGGGGTGGATAACAAGAGCACTCCATGGGTGATATGAGTGTCATAAATGCATTTAATGAATAACTGATGGTTATAATCAGTTAAACAGAGTAATGAAGGTACCTCCTTTCATTAAATTGATTATTTAGTTAATATTTAATGAACTGGAGTCAACATGGGTGCCTCCAACCACTTTTGATGGTCAGTTACACTTCAGTTAACCTCATCAGGGTTCATTGGAGTCATTGATGCACTAACACTTGTTGGTTGTCTTGTAGTGACATGTGTCTAAGCTACTTTTAGTTAGACTCAGTCATTTATTTCACTTCGACTTTAGTTAGGACTCAGTTGAGTCAATTAGGGTTTTGATCAGTGGTTAACTTGAGTGTTCACTGTGGCTTACATTTAGTTAAGCTAGACTCACTCACTCAATTTGAATGACCTCCTTGGGAATTCAAATTGTCTTGGCAGTCATGCATATGGCATGATCATTGTATTGTATCATCATTCTTTCATTTGATTATATAGAGCTGCTACTTCCATTGCAGCACCTTTTTGCCAATTTTATGCGTATTTGTCTGTATTCTTTGTGAGACTATGTCTTCAGTTCCTAGACCACTATGACAAATTAATACAGGGGAAGGCAAGCATAGCATCATGCATCTTGGGGATGATACATTTTGATATCAGCAAACCCATTCCTTCCACATCCATGAATGGATCAAGGTACATTCTCACTTTCATTGATGACTTTTCTAGATACACATGGGCTTTTTTTATCAAAAAGAAGTCGGAAGTCTTGGAAAAAATCACTAATTTGAAGGCATTGATAGAGAATGCATCTGAAAAAAAGATGTTGATGTATTTGTAACTTCAGAATGTATTCACTTGTATATCTTATGTATTATAACCCAATGTTTATTCTAGGATGTGTTTGTAATGCAATTGATTCATGTCATGCCTCGATGTTCCGATCGGGAGTTTCTATAATGTGAACAAGTCATGTTAAGTCATTATGGGTAACCCTCCTATTTTTCAAGGGCTAAAGTCCCCGTAGTTGTTGGGACCTAGGGTTATTAGACTATCCTATTGAATTCCAACCTAGGTGATCCATTGTAAGTCGGGGCAATAGTCCCCAACATTGTGTTAAGGATAACCCTCCTTGTTGGTCAGAGGAGGCAAAGTCCCCACAAGTTGTGGGGCACTAGGGTTATTAGATACTTTTAGAGATGTCAGCTCTAGTAAGTAATTGTTAAGTGAGGCTGACATGTTGGAGAGGAAATTAAGTGAACAAAAGAATATAAATAGAGAGCGGTTGTCTCTATTTATACCACACACACTCACTCATTGGGGCGCATGAGTGAGAGAGAAGTTGCTAGGATAAGAGAGAGACTACTACTGTCGGGAGATCATATTTATGATTTCGGGTTTTTCTTTTGGTGCTGATTCTATATCTGAAGAATTTGTGGTTTTTTCTCTTTTATGGTTTCCCCAAGGAAAATATTTGTGTTCATTGTCTCTTGTGTTTTATTGATGTGCATGTTATTCTCTCAGTTAAAGATCCTAAGATCATAATGCTAGCTTGAATGATAAAAATATAACATGGTATCAGAGCTACCCTAAGAAGAAGACATTGTGCAGTTGTAGAATCTAGGGCTTCTTACTTTTTGGGTCTCTCTCCAGAATCCATTAGCAAAAGTATGCTAGGCTGACTCTAAATTGAAAGGCACATTTTTCTGTCGAAGCGGAATTCAATTCCGAGCATTTTCAGGTTTCGGTGTGGGAAATTAGGGATTTCTACAGAAGGGGAACTTTTGAGTGAGCCTAGCATAGGATTGATCTCCTCATCAAAATATAATTTCAGATACCTGGGTCAAGATTTTTGGTTGGGTGAAACTTCGAGAAAGTCAAACCCTAGTTTGACCCCGAGCTGGAAAAACCCTAAATACTAAAATTGATAAGTTTTGGTACATTTGCTATATCTCTAGATTGGAGAAGGATCCAGAGCTAAAACTTTCACATGCTGAAGATAAAATTTGTATTTACACTATTTCCAAAATTCAGCCTCATATTCGCTATATTCGGGGAGATATGATCCCTCCATGTTAGGGTTCTAGCCCCTTCCAGGATTCATCCCTAAACACGACACCTCGGGAGAATTGCTATATATTGGGATAAAAAGGTCCAAATGCAATTCCTATAGATGTTCCAGAAAGGGAATAGAATTTAATTTCTTTGGTCCGAGTTTCAGACTCAGAAGATGAAACAGTGACACGTGGCAGTCCATACAACATTGCTTTTCTGAACAGTCCTGAAACAGGGCACCTGGGGAAAACGATCATAAGTCCCAATTGGTGAAACTAATTCTGATGAAACCTATGGTGTTGTAACAATAAAATTCGAGGATACCTTCGTGGGAAGTTTCAAACATAGAGGAGAAGTAATTGCGGAGATAATGGAGAAACAGTATCAGGCATTTTTGTAGAAGAAATTGGAAAACTAGGGCTTCCTGTTCCGGGAGCTTCCCTCCACTATTTTCAAAAAAGGAGTACATTGGATATCTCACCTTGAACATATCTATATTTCTATCCAATCATATCTAAAATATTCCAAGTTTTGAAATTTAGGGTTTCTCTGACAAACCCTAGATCTGCTAGCTCCGGAATCGGGACAGACACCTCAAATCAGTAAGATCTAATATTTTGCTATTTTCATTTGAGGTTATCATTTCAAAATGATCTATCACATCAGCTTGATGAGAATATTGGTGAAGTTGACAACTTCCAAGAATGGAAGTATATGATCTCTCTGAAGAAAATGAATTCGACACCTACATGAGTAGAGAGGGTCCAGTTCCAGAGGGAGATGAGGCTCAAATCCTTACACCAGAAGAACTTGGTCAAGGCCAAGAAGATCATTGTTGATTCAATCACGGATCACATTATACCACAAGTGTCTTCCATGAAGACACCAAAAGAGATGTTTGATTCCTTGGCCAAGCTATTTGAAGGGAAGAACATATATCAGAATATGACCTTAAGAAACCAATTGAAGAATGTGAAGATCCATAATGCAAAGACCACATAGTCATACTTTACGAGGGTCTCTCAAATCAAAGAACAACTTGAAATGGTAGAAGAAGAAGTGGTGATAGCCACCTTGAATGGAATCCCAGGATCATGGAATTCATTCATTCAAGGAATGTGTGCCAGAAGGAAGTGATTGCCTTAAGCAGACTCTGGGAAGAAGAAGAAGCTCGACTCATAATAAGAGAAGAGAAGATGGGAGCAACTAAAGATCAAGCTCTCACCATCCAAAGAAGATCCCTCAAGCGATGAGGAATACAAAGAACACAAATATTGAAGAACCTCTTATCCACCTTATCATTTGGATGAGAAACGACGCTATTATGAATGAAGAAGATGATGAAGCTGAAGGATCCTGAATAATTCTACCCACCAAACAAATAAAGATAAGTATTCAAATGTCATTTCATGATATTATTTTGTTATGCATTTGTTTATATTCAGTTGATGTATTATGCATGATAGAATGTTTTCATTAATGACAGTATACTACTAATATGCATATGATGGGTAAGTAGCTCATGGTGCTATACAACTCTCCATTTCTACTTATCTAGAATGAAACCTCTTTGCTGACATATTGCAGTAGTGCACAATCTCAATGTTGTCCTGGTAGAGATGGAAGGCATCTAGAAAGTTTCTGTGAGATATGGATTAATGTTGTATTGGATAAAATAGTTGCATAATCATATATCTTGATGCAAAAGAAATTTTCATTATAAATATACCTTATGAAATGTTTCTAACCATACAACTAATACATTTGAATTGTAGGAAAGATCGCATAAAATCGCCTACAAGCAAAGAAGGATGAAACTTGTTCTGAAGAACAAGTGACGACAGTTCAAGATGAAGAATAATATGATGAATGCAGTGACATCATTGATGTAGAACCTTCCATATATGAAGAAGTAACCAAGAAGAAAGAAAAGACCAGTTCAAGAAGAATGATGTCTAGGATGTAGTATTGATACATGAAGTGAAGTTCGATGTTCCATCATGCAGTAGATGGAAACATCGTGGGATACAAGGCAAGATTCACTACGAAGATACATTTGTAGCCAGTGGGAGTTGAAACACATACATGATGAGCTTGATGAATATTTTAACCTTTGCTACAAGGTTGAAGATGAAATTATATACACTAGATGGATACATAGAATATTAGTATCATAGGAATCTACTTGTCACTCCATTATAGAATGTTTCAGTGCATAGAGTATGGAAGACAGAAGGAGTATGATGCTTTGCTTAAGAGGAAGTGACTACAAAATATCTTGAGGTGTGACATGGTACGACAGGATGGATAGATTCTTGATGAATGTAGGCTTTACTAAGAGTAAAGTGGATTCCAACCTTTGCTTCAAGGTTGAAGGAAGAAAACCAGTGATGCTCCTGTTATGTGTTGATGCACTATTTTCTAGGCATGGAGGTGTGGCAGAATGTGGATGGAATCTTCCTCGAACAAGGGAAGTATGCAATAGAGATCCTAAAGAGGTTCATGATGATGGACTGCAAGGCCATGACCAAGCCTATGGAATTGAACCTGAAGCTATTTAGTGTTGCTTCATCAGAGTCAGTTGATGCCATGATGTATTGTTGGATGATTTATTCCTTGATGTACCTGATGAATACGAGACCAGATATTTGTTTTGATGTGAACACATTGAGACATGTTCACCTGATGGTTGCAAAGCATGCAGTGAGGTACTTGAAGGGTACAGTTGATTATGGGCTCAAGTATGAGGCGAATCAAAATATTAACCTGGAGGGTTATGAAGATTCATATTAGGCAGGAAGTGCCATTGATAAGAAGAGCACTTCGAGGTGCTACTTCAATATGAGATCAGGTGTGATCTCTTGGTTTGGCAAGATGGAGTCCTGCATGGCGCTGAGTACATCCGAGGCAAAAGATGTTGCCACTTGCTATTTGGGAGGTAGTATGTTTCTTTTTAAAACTACTATTTGATTTGATTGATCTGACTTGAATTTTTGGTATGATGCACAGAGGATCAGTGAAGCTCCAGTTTGTGATACAGATCGAGATCTCTTGAAAGAGGGAGTTCTAGAATAGTTGGTGAGATAGGTTTTCTGAGCATAAATCCTAGTGAAGCTCGTAGGTTGCTCAGACGTAAATGGTCTTGTAAGTTTTCCTTGGATGTAATAGGTCCTGGCGAAGCTCACATGTTATCCTTGGACATAATCAGCCTTGATGTGATTCTATGCTAGAAATGGCCAAAGTGAAGTTTGAGTACTTTAGGGAGAAGCTTGGTGTTCTCCAGATCGAGGTTCCTTCCAAAGGGAAGTGATGATTTCGTGAGCTCTTCTGACATGGTGAGAGGATTGGTTCCTTCCATGGTCAGATATAAGTATTATTCCTTTCTGACATGGTGAGAGGAGTGGTTCCTTCCATGGTCGAATGTAAGAGCTGTGACATGGTGAGAGGATTGGTTCCTTCCATTGTCAGATATATGTGATGATTCCACATCCAGCATGAAAAAGGGTTGGCTTTTTGAAGACACATCTAGTATGAAAAAGGACTAGCTATGTGTGGCTTCCACATCCAGCATGAAAAAGGGCTATCTCTGTGAAGACACATCTAGGATGAAAAAGGACTAGCTCTCTATGGATTCCACATCCAACATGAAAAAGGAATGGCTTTGTGAAGACTCATCCAGTATGAAAAAGGACTGGCTCTGTGTGTGTTCCACATCTAGTATGAAAAACAACTATCTCTGTGAAGATGCATCCAGTATGAAAAAAGACTGGCTCTATGTGTGTTCCACATCTAGTATGAAAAAGGACTAGCTCTGTGAAGAGTCATCCAGTATGAAAAAGGACTGGCTCTGTGTGTGTTCCACATCTAGTATGAAAAAGGACTAGCTCTGTGAAGACTCATCCTGTATGAAAAAGGAATGGCTCTATGTGTGTTCCACATCTAGTATGAAAAAGGACTAGCTCTGTGAAGATTCATCCAGTATGAAACAGGACTAGCTCTATGTGTGTTACACATCTATTATGAAAAAAGACTAGCTCTATGAAGACTCATCCAATATGAAAAATTACTGGCTCTGTGTGGATGCCACATATAGTATGAAAAAGGACTAACTCTGTGATGATACATACAATATGAAAAAGGACTGGCTCTGTAGATGTACATCCAACATGAAAAATTTCTGGCTCTGTAGAACTTTTTGTGACGAGAAGAATCAAGAGATAGCACCCATGATGATGACCCAGTGATGATCTAGATTGAGTGATGATGATCTAGATCCAGTGATGATGATCCAACAGAGATGATCTAGCATTGATGATCCAGATTGAGTGATGATCCAGATCAATATGAAGATGACTTGAAGATGAAGATAACTTGAAGATGAATATGTCTTGAAGATGAAGATGACGAGAACTCATTGATGATCCAGATGATATAGAGAAGAAGACCTGTGCTGATAAATTGTGTCGAGAGAATACCTTCCTAGTTAAGAGGGAGTGTTGATGTATTTGTAACTTTAGAATGTATTCACTTGTATATCTTATGTATTATACCCCGATGTTTATTCCAGGATTTGTTTGTAATGTAATTGAGTCATTTCATGCCTTTATGTCCCAATTGGGAGTTTCTATAATGTGAACAAGTCATGTCAAGTCATTGTGGGTAACCCTCCTATTTGTCAAGGGTTAAATTCCATGCAATTGTGGGCCCCTAGGGTTATTAGAATATCATAGAGAAGTGAACCCTATGTGAGTCATTGTAAGTCAGGGAAATAGTCCCCACCATTGTGTTGAGGATAACCCTCCTTGTTGGTCAGAGGAGGCAAAGTCCCCACAAGTTGTGGGGCACTAGGGTTATTAGACACTCCTAGAGATGTCGGCTCTAGTAAGTAATTGTTAAGTGAGGCCGACATGTTAGAGAGTACATTAAGTGAATGAAAGAATATAAATAGAGAGTGAGCCTCTCTATTTATCACACACACACTCACTCATTGGGACGCATGAGTGAGAGAGAAGTTGCTAGGACAAGAGAGAGACTACTACTGTCAGAAGATCATCTTTATGTTTTCGGGTTTTTCTTTTGGTGGTGATTCTATCTCTGAGGAAGTTGTAGGGTTTTCTCCTTTATGGTTTCCCCGAGGAAAATCTTTATGTTCATTGTCTCTTGTGTTTTATTGCTTTGCATGTTATTCTCTCAGTTAAAGATCCTAAGATCATAATGCTAGCTTGAATGATAAAAATCTAACAAAAGATCAATATTTTAAATATATCAGTAATGAGTTGATTCATATATGTTCCAAAAGTGGTATTTATATCCAACATTCAGTCCCCTACACTCTCCAACAGAATAGTGTAGCTGAGAGGAAGAATCGGTCTCTCAAGGAGATGACCACTTGCATGCTGGAATCAAAGAAGTTGGCTGGAAATTTGTGGGCTGAAGCCATGAATGCTACAACATACATATAGAATAGAGTGTCACACTCATTCATGAAAGGGAATACCCCTTTAAAATCCTACTTTGGACACACTCCATATGTGTCAAATCTCAGAGTGTTTGGGTCCACTACATGGGCCCGAATTTCGCATGATAAAAGGAGGGATTTGCAATCGAAAAGCATAGAATTTATATTTATTGGATATCCTGATGAATCTAAAGGTTCTAATCTTCTAGATTTGAAAACAAAATATATCATCATTGAAAGGAGTGTCCTGTTCGATGAGCCTCTTCAGGAGGTAGAACTAGTGAAGGAGAAATTGTTGAATGTCCTTCCTATTCTACTGAATATTTGGATGATGGAATTGGGGGTGATGAACCTGATTTGGATCCTATATTTTCTGATATTAGTGAAAAGAGTACATAATATTATGAATCAGAACCTGAAGTACAAAATCACCTCCCAACTTGGGCTAGACAGACACTCTCCTCCGCAGGTGATAACATTGGAAATCTGGATGATCCAAGAAGAACCCGGTCTGATTTCCAAAGAGCAGGTATTGCGATCTCTTGTCCCAATTATTTTATGTCTGAATATTGTTTTTAATGATAATTTTTTATCCTAGGTCTTAATACCATGCATGGAAGGATCCGATATGGCAAGCTTCCATGGATGAAGAGATGAATTCTCTTCAGAAAAACACTACTTGGGAGCTAGTTTCTCTTCCTCTAGGGAGGAAATTGGTTCAATGCAAGTGGGTGTTTCAGACTAAGGTTTATAATGATGGAACAACCTAAAAATATAAGGAAATTCTGGTAGAAAAATTTTTCTCCCATGTTGAAGGTGTGGACTACCATGAGACTTTTGCACCAATTGCAAAAATGGACTCCATCCACCTAGTTTTGGCAATTTCTGCATCAAAGCACTAGGAAGTGCATCACATGGATGTTAAGTATGCATTTCTACATGGAGATATTCATGAGGAGATATACATGAAGCAGCCCGAGGGATACATTTCTGATTCATCTTTGGTTTTCAAACTAAATAAGTCACTATACGGGTTAAAACAGGCCCTAAGAAAGTGGTATTCCAAGATGGATACCTTCCTTCTCTCACCAAACTTCCAAATGTGTAAATCAGATCTGAATGTGTATATACATAGCTATGATGGTAATTTTATTATTATTATTTTATATTTTGATGACTTACTGATTACAGGTAGCATCGTTGCTTCTATTTCAGTCATAAAAAACTGCCCTCCACAATGCATTCGAAATAAGCGATTTGGGGCTCTTGAAACAATTTCTGGGGCTCGAAATTGAGAAAAATATTGATGGGATAATGGTCACTCAGTACAAATAACTATAATACCTGTTAGTTAAGTTTAACATGGATGAATTTAAGGATTCTCAATTCCCTTTCCTTTCAGGGATCAACCTTAAAGAAGGAAAAAGCACACCTTCCATGGACTGCACTATTTATCAACAGTTGATTGGTAGCTTGCTTTACTTGACTCATTCTTGGCCTAATATATGTTATGCCATGAATGATGTGTCAAGATACATGTAGCAGCCTCATGATATTCATTGCAAGGAAGCTAAGAGGATCCTCCAGTATATTCAGGGAATCAGGACCTACGACATTCACTATGCTGCAGACTCTGAGCTAGAGCTAGTTGGTTACATAGGTTTTGATTGGGCAGGTGATTCTATTGATTGAAATTATTCTTCTGGATATGTATTCATGATTGGTTAGGGGCCCATTTTCTGGTCTAGCAAAAATCAGGTTGCCATAGTATTGTCTTCAGTAGAGGCCGAGTACCGAGGAGCGGTGAATGCTTGCATCCAAGCTGTTTGGTTGCAAGGAATTATTTAAAAGTTTGATCTTGGTAGTAATTTGTCCATTATCCTCTTTAATTTGTCCACTATCCTATTTTGTGATAGTCAAAGTACTATTAAGATATACATAGATCCAGCTACCAGTCAGAGGACCAAGCATGTAGAGATACACATGCACTATATAAGAGAATTGATGCATGCCAGGACCATCATTCTGTAATACTTTCCTACAGATGAGCATATTGCAGACATCTTCACCAATATA
>LPNX010829399.1:3701-50452 GCA_001517045.1 Pseudotsuga menziesii | reverse complement strand
TGATCATGCAAAATTGCTAACAATGGAGACTGAATATGGAGCTGTAACACAAAATTATATTAAATGAGTGTACAATAGACAACCCTGTAATAACATAGGTTGTTGAATATATAGAATACATAAAGAGATCTAATGCATAAGGAGGCATCCAAAACTAGCATAAAGTAGGCTTACCCAAAATAGGCAAATCCCCCATAGGTGTAAAAAGCTGATCCCAAATCTGTCATGAGGCTCACGAATTGGCAAGGGCGCATGGGAAAGATAATGAGTGGTGGAATGGAAGCTCATACATGCTTTTTCATGGAGAAAAGAGTGGAGGAGAAAGAGGACACAAAGCTAGTTCACCTCACCTACTCTTTCTTTCCTATGTGCCTTAAAACACTGAAAAAGCAGGCAATAAAGCAGAAAAGGTAGAAGGGTGCCTAGGAGGCCAGGAATAAAGCAGATTTGATTCCTAAGACTTTCCCAAGTGCTACATGAGTCAAAGATGACAAGTTTGACCTCTATGGATAGGAAATTAACAACTTGCACATGGTGGGACTCATGAACTAGGCAAATAAGACAAAAATAAATGAATTAATGTCTAAGTGGGTAATACTATGGGTTTGATTATTCTAACACCCCCCCTTAAGCCTGAATTTATGAGTAATAAATAAAAAATATAGGGCCTAGCAACAAGGCTTAGTCACCCTTTACATACTGCATGTCCAAATAAACAAGGAAAGAGGCAAAACCAACTTGGGAAAATCCTCCCTTAAACATGGACTGTAAAACAAAATTGTAGAATCTTGTCTCCACTCATGCCTTTACAGCATGATCAGTACTCCCCAGTAGTGATTTTAGATTGCTGAAGGTATTCTCACAAAATGCTTTGGTGAAGATATCAGCTACTTGTTCTGAAGATGAACAGAAGAGTAGGTGAATGGTGCCATCATGCACAAGCTCTCTGATGTAGTGCATGTGAATCTCAACGTGTCTGGTTCTCTGCTTCTGAATTGGATCTTTGCAGATTCAAATGGTACTTTGGTTATCACAGTAGATGGTAGTTGAGTACTCAGGTTCGAAACCATACTCTCCAAGTAAGCCCTGCAACCATAAACACTGAGTTGCTGCATTAACAACTCCTCTGTACTCAGCTTCTGTAGATGAGAGTGCAATGGCACTATGTTTCTTGCTTGACCAGCTGATTGGCCCTTCTGCAAGCATGAACACATACCCTGAAGTGGACTTTCTGTCTATGCTATCACCTGCCCAATCACTGTCAGTAAATCCAATCAAATCAAGATCAGATTTTGCCTTATAGAAGATCCCATGTGTCCTTGTTCCCTGAACAAAGTTAAGGATCCTTTTGGCTGCTTTCCAATGGATCTCATGAGGCTGATCCGTGAATCTAGAAGACACACTTACTGCATAACAAATATCAGGTCAAGTATGTCTCAAATACAATAAACACCCAATCAATTGTCTATACAGTGTATTGTTTACCATCGGTGGAGAATCATCTTCCTCCAGCTTTACTCCTGAAAGGAAAGGAGTTTTGCTTGCTTTACAGTCTTGCATTCTGAATTTGATCAGGAAATCCAAGGCATACTTGGACTGGTGCACCTTTATTCCATCTTTGGTTTGAGCAATCTCAATCCCCAGAAATTGACTTAAGAGCCCCAAATCTGTCATGGAGAAGGCTTGGTTCATAGCTCCTTTTAAAGAAGCACTCTCAGCCTATGAGCTTCCTGTAATGAGGAGGTCATCAACACATAACACAATGATCATTAATGAACCATTAACAGACTTCAAATAGACATTTGGATCTGATTTGCACCGAACAAAATTCAGAGATAGCAAGAAGCTATCTATCTTGGCATACCAAGCCCTGGGGGCTTGCTTTAGCCCATACAATGAATTTCTCAACCTGCACACAAGAGAAGGGTTAGTAGAAAAACCTTGAGGCTGCTGCATATATATCTTCTCAGTGAGATATCCATTCAGAAAGGCACATTTTACATCCATGTGATGTACCTCCCATTGATTTGAGGCTGCAATGGCTAGAGCTAGCCTGATGGAATCCATCTTTGCCACTGGGGCAAAGGTCTCATTGTAATCGATGCCATGAACCTGTGAGTATAATTTAGATACCAATATAGCCTTCTACTTCAGTGGTGAACCATCAGAAGAAAATTTGGTCTTATAGACCCACTTACACTGTACTAGTTTTCTCCCTGGAGGAAGATCCACTAGTTCCCATGTGTTGCTCTTCTGGAGTGAGCTGAACTCCTCCTTCATGGAATCTTGCCAT
The DNA here is from genome assembly GCA_001517045.1 of Pseudotsuga menziesii. Taxonomy (NCBI): domain Eukaryota; kingdom Viridiplantae; phylum Streptophyta; class Pinopsida; order Pinales; family Pinaceae; genus Pseudotsuga; species Pseudotsuga menziesii. The sequence continues at coordinate 48,159 of LPNX010829399.1, read as the reverse complement.
ATTGGATCTCCTGCTGCTTCTCCATATGTTTGAGGATCATACTCCACCATCAAATAGCATTTTTCAGCAAACATAGGATCCTTCATGCACATACCACTCTCAAATTGAGATCTAGTCCTCTTTGGGTCATTGGGATCCCCAGCTAGCTCTCCTGCTGCATGTAGTGTCTTGGCTGCCAATTTAGGCCTTGTGGGGCTGTTTTGGTATAAAATAAAATCATATCCATCAGACAAATCATAATCAGCACGTTCAACAAACTCTTTACTTACTTTTTGAGGTTCAGGTGGTGAAGAGGCTTCACCAATTTCCACTTCTGCAAGGGGTTCTTCTTCAAACTGAACACACCTTTCAATGAAGGCTTTGTTTGTGCTCAAGTTTATCAACTTGTACCCTTTTTAATATTCAAAGTATCCCACAAAAACACACTCTTGGCTTTGGGGCTGCAAAGCCTTCTTCTTCTCTCTCGAGATTCTAGCCCAAGCCTTTGAGCCAAAAATCTTGAAATGGGTCACATCTGGCTTGTGCCCACTCCATGCTTCGAAGGGAGTCATGCCATAAAGCTGTTTGTGAGGCACCCTATTCTTAATATAGGCTACACAGTTGATATCTTTGGCCCAGTACTTTGGTGGCAAAGTTTTGGCCTCCATCATGCATGTTTCCATCTCCTTCAGTGATCTGTTCTTCCTCTCAGCAACACCATTTTGTTGTGGTGTGTAGGGGATAGACTGCTGCATCTGAATACCTGCATCTGCACAATATTTAATAAACTCAGACTTGACATACTCACCACCATTTTCAGATCTGAGGACCTTGAGTTTCCTTCCACACTGGTTTTCAACCAAAGCCTTAAAGACTTTGAATAGGCCAAAAACTTCAGACTTGTGTTTCATGAAGTGAACCCAACAATACCTGGAAAAATCATCAATAAAGGTCAATGCATATTTGGCCCGAATCATGGACATATGAGGGAATGGGCAAGCAACATCACTGTGAATCAGCTCAAGGGGTGCAGAGGTTCTCTCATGACTAGCTTTCTCAAACTTATGCTCTGGGTGTTTTCTTAGGATACATTCTTGGCAGACTCCTTTGGAAAATTTTATCTTGGGCAGCCCTATGACCATTTCTTTCTCACTAAGATCAGACAGATACTTGTAATTTAGATGGCCAAATCTTTCATGCCATAGCTTGCTAGCTTCATTAGCATGGATAAGAAGAGCAGAGGGGTTTGAGTAAGGTAGGAAGTGTGAAAACATGTATACCTTTTGAGCATGATTCACTACTCCTTTTGCAATGACTCTACCACTTGAGATTTCTGTGATCTCAACTTCATCAGGGGAGAATATGAATTTCTTAGGAGACCCAGTGTGGGTCATCTGGTACACTAACAGAAGGTTGGAGGTGAGACTAGGAACATACAGCACATTGTTGAAGTTACCATGATCAAGATCTATCCTTCCTTTGCCTTTACTTTCAGTGAGAGAGTCATCTCCCAGTACAATAGATGGTCCTTTCGACATATCCAGTGAGCAGAAGGCCTCCTTAGTCGAAACCATGTGTCTTGAAGCTCCAGAATTAATGATAAAACTGGGTGAGCTTGATGTGCTAGCAACTAGAGCATGAACTCTCTCTCTGTCATCTGAACTTGATCCTCCTTCTCTCTTCTTTGAGCTTTCTGGAAGGGAGATGCCATTCTTCTCTAGGATATTGGTCAGCATATCAATCTTCTTTTTCATACAAGAGCTTTCAGTGTGATTTCCCTTCGAACAGTATGAGCACTTGTTTATTTCACCTTTGTTTTTCTTCTTCTGGGTATTTTTCTTGGGACCTTGTTGATCCTCTGGAGACTGCTTCTTGTCTCTTCTTTGCTCAGGTGGATTTTTAGCTTTCTTTTTTCTTTTATCCACCTTCGAATCTCCAGTAATCAAATCTTGATCTTTGGAAGGTTTGATGGTGCCCATCATCACCAGCTTGTCTTGTTCTTGTGTGGGAGATTCCATGAAATCTGCAAGGCTAGGCATATTCCAGGTTCGAGCTATGAGTTTTGTGGCATAGAAGGTCGAAACAAAGACTGAGTAGTCAGGTCCTAGCTTTGAGAGGATGGCCAATACGAGCTGATCATCTTTCTTTTCGATACCACACTGCTTTAGCTGCAAAACTAGTGCTTTGAACTTGGAGAAATATAGCTGCAGGGATTCAAAGCTACTGGGACTCAGAGAAATCAGCTCATTTTCCATTTGATGTCCCCTCATCTCATATGTCTTTCCAAAAAGATCAGAAATCTTCTCCCATACTTGATCTGGTGAATTTAATCCATCGAGATGGAAAAGGAGGTCTCAGGAAATACTGAGACATAGGAGGCCATAGGCCTCATCTCTCCGATTGTGCCATTTGATCTTCTCTGTAGCTACATTGGGCTCTGCTTCTGTTGCCATAGTCACCCTGTATAGGCCTTTCTCTCTCAACAAGATCTCCATCTCTGCTTTCCATTCAAAATAGTTGAAGGGAGTCAAGATAGTTTTCTGTGAATCCATAGCTTTAGAAAATCTGTCCCGGCTGTCAGTAGAAGGCTCCCAGTCTTGATGTCGAACCTGAAAAACAATTTTTGAAGGAGAGTAACAACCTACAATGGCTCTGATACCATGTAGAAATTCATGCCAGCAATAGATTAATTTTACCCACAACAATTATCAATTGATCATGCAAAATTGCTAACAATGGAGACTGAATATGGAGCTGTAACACAAAATTATATTAACTGAGTGTACAATAGCCAACCCTGTAATAACATAGGTTTCTTAATATATATAATACATCAAGAGATCAAATGCATAAGGAGGCATCCAAAACTAGCATAAATCAGGCTTACCCAAAATAGGCAAATCCCCCATAGGTGTAAAAAGCTGATCCCAAATCTGTCATGAGGCTCACGAATTGGAAAGGGTGCATGGGAAAGATAATGAGTGGTGGAATAATGGCAGCTCATACATGCTTTTTCATGGAGAAAATAGTGGAGTAGAAAGAGGACACAAAGCTAGTTCACCTCACCTAGTCTTGCTTTCCTATGTGCCTTAAAACATTGAAAAAGCAGGCAATAAAGCAGAAAAAGAAGAAGGGCGCCTAGGAGGCCAGGAATAAAGCAGATTTGATTCCTAATGCTTTCCCAAGTTCTACATGAGTCAAATATGGCAATTTTGACCTCTATGGATAGGCAATTAACAACTTGCACATGGTGGGACTCATGAACTAGGCAAATAAGACAAAAATAAATGAATTAATGTCTAAGTGGGTAATAATATGGGTTTGATTATTCTAACAAATGATGCAAAACCACTTGTTGATTAGCATGAAGTGACATGTGTCTGAGCTACTTTCAGTTAGACTCAATCATCCATTGCACTCTGATACAGTTAGGACTCAGTTGAGTCAATCATCGCTTGATCAATGGGTTAACTAGGTGTGTTTATTGTGGCTGACATTCAGTTAAGCTACACCCATTCATTCAATTTGAATGACCTCCTTGGGAATTCAAATTGTCTTGGAATTCATGCACCTTTCATGACCATTGTAATTTATTACTCATTATTTATTGATTATACATAGCAACTACTCAAATTGTAGCACCATTATGCCATTTCATGCTGAATTATCTAAAATCTCTTATGAGATTGTGTTTTAGTCCCTAGATTATTGTGATAGATTAATATGGTTAGGGGAGGATTAATAATCCTAACACTTTTACCTTGAACTCCCATGGATATAATCTTCATCTCATCGCCTGAGTCAAAACCCCAAGTCTTCTTGTACTATAGCAATGGTATTCCTCTTTCTTTTTCCTCCAAACTTCTTTGGCCTTAACACAGGATGTAGCTTCCAACATTGCTCTTCATCATTCCCATATTCCTCACAATGAGTATAATGGATCACTTTATTCTTTGTTATAGATGTTCCTTTTTCCTTTCCCTTTCATGATAAGTGGTCTTCTGATGCTTGGATGGATCTTGTACTTGCACAAATTTTCCCTTGCTTTCAAGATGAATGGATTGTACACTTGCTTCATGCAAACTAGTAGGATGCAACAACAAAAAAGTATGTCGAAGATAATGGTGAAGAGAACCATTTTACCTCAAAAGAGTGTGAGGAGAATTTAAAGAAAAATATAAATCAAGTTCTTTCTTTCTAAAATCTTCAGTAAAACTCTAAACACTTTGACCTTTACTTTGCCTAAAACTTTGCCAATCCATCATTGATTTTTGCACATAACCCAATGGATAAAATTGATTACGCAAAACATATATAAAATCAGACCATGATGAAAGGATATTACGCATATGTTTACACATTTATGGATCTTGCTTTCCCACCAAACAAGCATTGTTCCTTCCAACCGAAGAGATTCTAGTAAAATATTCACCTCATTTTCTTCAATCAGTTGGACTTGGAAATACACTTCTATATTCCTTATCCAATTGTTCAACTTCTCAGCATTGGATTCTCCATTGAACATAAGAAATTCAAACTTCTCATCAAGCTTCAACACTGGTCTTTTAGGAGGTTCTTTTTTAGCATCCTTTGGATGAAGAGAATTATGAGAAGAGGAAGAAATTGAACTAGAGCTTGAAGTAGATGGTCATGATGGAGGAGTAGGATTTTTTCCTCTTCATTCTTGATTCACTGAAAAAAATTTCTTCTTCTTTAGATTCTTCTCATAATCTACAAAAAGTATGTCTACCTTATCTGTCATTCGGTAGAATACCGTGTGGAAGTTCTTCTCCATCTCTGAGCGAACATCATCATCTCCCATATTTCTTCTTCCTCGTGCACATCCAATCTGGGGGTTTGTAGGAAGCCAATTATCCTTCACCTTCCTTAATATTGGCTCCCTTGAGCACTCAAAAACACAATCAACATCAACGAACCCTACTCTATTACCACTTGATCTAGGATATTTTTGTTCTATGAATTATAAATTGAATTTCATAAAAGAATGTGAACAAATATCATAAGAACATGAGAAGTACATATACATGGAAGATAAATAACACATATAAAGATGAGACACCAAGTGATAATGGAGTTCATTCCCAAAAGGAACTATGTCTCTGATGTTAAAATTGTTGTGCCATTTAGATCTTCAAGAAATGAGTCCAAGAATTATTATTGCAGCAAAAGGAAAATGAAGATACACACTGAACAAATCAAACCACACAGGAAATAGATGAGTATAGCTCAGATAATTACAGTATCATTGTCATTAATTAAATATGGTGTTACAATAGTTTACATAAAGGAAGAATTCAAATCCATTAGGGAGGAATTTGAATCTACCAACTGGATGTGACTATACCTAACTGACTAGCTAACTCAAGATTTCTCAATCAATATCGGAGTCCAAATATCTAACTACAAATGTCTAAACAACTCACACAATCCGTATTAAACAATTAACTAAGTCTAACTGAAGTGGTAGGTGAGCAAAGATGCCTAATCCATATGAAGCCATGCATAACTAGCGCTAACTGAATTGATTGTGATCTAACTAAAGGTAACGGGAAATTAACTAAGCTTAACTAGTTCCAACTCCAACTGACTGAAGGATGTTGGTGTCGAGACTACTAGTGGATCCTAAAATGTAGGGATTGATATAGGAGGCTCCTAAACTGATGCATGCAATTGAAGTTAGTTTTAGTTAGCTTCTAGTAGTGTTCCCCACACTCTAATAACTGGTACATGTGGCCCCATTAGGACAAGTGCACCCAATGGTACTAGTGGCCATAATTAATTAATTAAAACTCCTAAGTTAGGCTAAATTAATGTAATAGATAGTTTGATCAAGCGAGGATTAATAATCCTAACACCCCCTTTGAATCCTAACTTGGAAAACTGTGGGCCCTAGAAACAAGTCCATAAGTTACCCATATACAATATAAAAGACATAATGGTACTTAATAAAACCGAGGAAACAGGGTAAAACATCATGGGACCCCCCTTCTGCAAAATAAGCAGAAATCAGGAAATACAAGTTTAAAAACTTGCAAAATATTTTGCTGCAATTTGCAGCACTATGCAACAACAGAGCAGTATTCTAGTTCTTCTGTGTAGCAACATCTTGAATCTGTGCATGCAAGCCTCTGAATCCAAACAAATGCTTATTTCTTGAGGAATCTCCCTCTTTGTAAGAAGAATAATGTACTTAGCTTGTTATCACTCTAGGAAACTCCTCTAGGTTGTAGCTCGAGGATGCCTGGTAACTTACAACATTTTTTTAGGGTTTTCAGATATGGGTCAAGTCAGTCAACCTATGTAACCTTTCCACTCTCAAGGAATGCATAAGATTCACTCGTTTACAAGGCTTTTAGTTGCAATTTGCTCAGAAATTTGACTATAAGGTGCAGGCATGGAGAACTCACCAAGATGGCAGACTTACACACATAACACATGCATATAAATGGCTAAATCCTACTGAGGATGGTATTTATAAATAAAATATCACTAATAGACTAATAGGATGACAGCTATTAGCTTTTTCATAAATCTAAAATTGACCTGAATGCACATTCAGGCATAAACACAATAAAGAAAGAGATGATGGCTGAACATATCACAACAAAAGAGATTATACCATGAACAAGTAAAATGAGAAGCTTGAAAGTATTATTGGGTCATAAATGCCCGAAATTGAATCTTTATTATAAAATCAATCATGGGCTTTATAGCCTTCTACAAAAATCACAGATCCTAAAAATCCGATCTGTTTACACAAAAATAATTGAAAGTGACAGTTTTTCTAGATTAGGACTTCAAACCCTTAATAACTATTTGTTTATCTATCGTGAAGATCTAGTTCACTGAGCGATATTTTAATAGCTAAAGTGGTCGCTGATAATTGGCATTATTGGTTCAGTCTGAAATTATCGTCAACAGCCAGTATTTCGGCAATTAATCTGAAGTGACATTTCTTGTTTTAATCTACTGGAGTTTTCTACCTTATCACCGCAGTCATCGATCGGAATATTTGTCTCTAGTCCATCGGTGCCCCAGGTATCAACACTACTATAGTGTCGTCACCTTAAATCACTAGCATTGTGACAGCTTCTTCATCAACAATTGGAAGATTTTTCCTTTAGCCAATCGACGCTCCAAATCTCAATCCTGGTGCTCTTCATCATTATCTCGTCAGCGATCGGGAGCTGTGATAACTAATGCATAGGAACCATTTTTCTGAACGCTTCTGCAGTTTCAGAGGTGAAATGAACTGAAGTGATTACTGTCAGAAGTTGATTGACGAAGGGATCAGGGTATTAGTCTTCTATGCTGCCGATGGACAGTCTCGTTATTCGTCGATGCACGTTATCTCTGTTGTTTTTCTTTTTCAAAACTTTATATGCTTAACTGTCGGTGATTTCACTTTATTGTTATAGGAGGTCAGTAGAATTTTGAATCGGAGTTTTAGTCCCCTGTGCCGCCGACACTGTGAAGGGGCTTTGTCGTAAACTCATCAATCCGTAGGCTGTATGTCTTCTGTCGTTGCGGCTCCTTAGTGGACTAACTCGTCGCTCCGTTGTCTTTAGTTCTTTCGACCATGATGATTTTCTATTGTTTGCACTATCAGAATGCTTCTTGTCATTGATCGGAGCTTTAGTATTCTATGCCGTCGACACCATGGAGGAGCTTCGTTGTAAACTCATCGATTCGTAGTCTGTCTGTCTTTTGATCACCAAAGTTTTCATCTAGTCACGGAAGCCGTAGTCTGTCTTTCTTCCTCTGTTACAGCTCCTTAGTGAACTAGCTCTCTGCCCTGTTGTCTTTAGTCCTTCCGACTGCCGACAATTTTCTATTGTTTGCGCTATCAAAATGCTTCTTGTCACTAATCGAGAACTCAGTTGTAAACTTCGTCGATCCATAGTCCTTCTGTTTCCCGCCGTTGCGGCTCCTTATTGAACTATCTTTCTGATGGTTAGTCCTTAGAACCTCCGATCGCCGAAGTTTTCATCTGGTCGCGGAACCCATAGTAAGTCTGTTTTCTGCCATTTCAGCTCTTTAGTGGACTATCTCATTGCTATGTTGTCTTTGGTTCTTCCGATCGCCGAAATGTTCATCTGACCGCGGAAGCTGCCATCTGTAAGTCTATCAGTGGTTAATGAGATGTTTTGATCCTAGCCCAAGCCACCAAAACTACAACTTAGTGAAATTTTTATCAACCACAGAGGCTTTCAAACTGTTAGTGACATTCATATTCCTCATTGAATGAACTAAATTCTTTAGACAAAAATAAATTATCTTGGGAGATAACATCTGACTCCTACTTGGGGATGGGAATGTCCCAGTGGGGTCCCAAGAACCCCAGACCAAAATGCCTTTCCCTAAAAGCAACTAAGTAATTTAACACTATTCTTTATTGTTCCATTGGGCATGGAGTATTATTCTGAAAGAAAAACAACCTACTATCTACTCATTTACAATCATAAGGCCTTAGAGCCTCAAATAAAATAGAGTTTTAGGAACCACCAATTTACTCAGTCATCGAATACTTCTTCACCTTCCAGATTCTGCAATTTGAAGGGTTTATTCTCATATACCTAGTCTATAATGAAAGGGCCAATCCACAAAGAGTCAAATTTTCCATGTTTCCCCTTGTCCTATCTGACAACATCCCACTTGAGGACCCAATCTCTGACCTAGAAGTTGTCTGCCTTTGCTCTTTTGTCAAACATGCCCTTTATCCTCTGTTGATGAGCTTCTGATTTTCCTATAACTTGCCCCCTGATCTGCTGTAACTCCACTAAATCCATCATTGATCCAGGAGGATCCAAGAAGGAAAAATTTTCAAAGTCCTCCAATCTTAGAAAAAACTAGTGCCGGATTGAAGGGCTCATCAAGACTATTCCAATGGCATTCATTTCACCTCAAACAGGCTCCGTATGAGAAAGTTATTGCGTTCTGTTCTATGAGGTCAATAGGCAAAATTGGCAAAAAGAAGTGCCATGTGGCACCACTGACAGGGTGACACGTGGCATCCATACTGTACAAACATGATGATGTGGCACCACTAACAGGGTGACATGTGGCATCCGTACTATACAAACATGATGATGTGGTACCACTAACAGGGTGACACGTGGCATCCGTACGGTACAGACAAAATGACATGGTAGGTGTACAGACCAACCAAAAGACGACACGTGGCACATACGAAATCTGAATTGGAAAACAACGTGGCAGTATGGCTCGTCCAGCCAGTAGTATTTCACGTACAGTCAGCAGCCAAGTGGTAGTATGGCGGTAAAGGTGAACCAATCACTGGATGCCACATGGAAAAATGAGATTGGGTAATAGAACTTTCAAAATGTTTGTGGCCTCCATGGGGTTCGACCCTGTGACCTCTCTTGCATAAGTGCTCCGCCTTACCATTAGCCCACAAGGTGTTCCTTGTATAAGGCATGGAATTAAATTTATTTAAAGTATGCTTTGGCATTTCGAGCCCCAAAGGGGCCGAGGCTTAGCCCCGACACTGGTTTTTCCTCCAACGTGACCGGGAGCTCCGACCAGCACAGGAGCCCACGCTCTATTTTAGCACATGTCGAATTACAAATTATAGAAAATGGGTTATAAGTGGGTCTAAAAACAAGTTACGTTATAACAAATTTGTTTTAAAAAAAGACCATATTGTGGGTTCAATGAACCATGTGGTGTTGGGGGAAAATAATTTTATTGTGATATTCTAAAAATATAAAATGTGGTTGGCATAGTTGTAACTATGTCAACTACATAATTTAAGAAGAGCCTAACCAGGTGTGGTGAGTTGGAACCATATGCCTTCTTGGGCAAAATTTGTTGTAACCAAAGAGAACATGAGGAAAATGTGAAGAGGGGCAAGTCATGGCTATATAAGCCCCCTTAGTTGCCATTTGCCACTCATGCTTTGGAGTGGAGACTTTGTAGCTAAAGGAGAGAAGGGAGATTGCGTAGCTCTGCATGAGGAAGGTACAAGTGTTTATACTCGTTTTCCACCGTCTTCAGGCTTTGGAGTTGCTGGAAGCAGTCCTGTTGTGTTTTGGGCAACGGTTCTCTTCTTGACAATTGTTGCCAAGGTATCATTGTATCATTGCCATGTATTTTGCTTTCATGATGAGATTATAGATCGGCCCTCCTATTGAGAAGCAAGCCCAGAGACGTAGTCCATCCTGGACAAACTCCATTATCAACTTGTTGTTTTTACGTGCGTATTGTCTATACTGTTTGGTTCTCTTCTTATGGATTTGTGAGCTTCATTCATGCTCTTTATGCAATTCATGTTAACGTCATAGAGTAGCAAAGATCTTGTTTTCGGATCATGTGGTATCAAAGCATGTTTATGTGACGTTGGATTGTGAGTGTGGATGCTCATGAGGGCTAAACTGCAAGATGGTCAGGGTACATTAGAACCTTACAATTCTGAGATCGGACGTGCACACCGAAGGGGGAAGATGGAGGCAAAATTTCACAAGGTCTTCTACATGATGGCCAACAAGGTAGACAAGTTGTTTGTAGACTATGAAGAACGCATGGCAAAAGAAAGAAAAGGCAGTGAAGTAAAGAAGGAAGACAAAGAAGTGAAGAACGAAGGCAATGCTTCAGTTAACCAAGGAGGAGGTGGCGAAGAGCCTCCTAAGCCTCCCTCTTCACCTTCAGCTTCAAGCACAAGTTCAAGTGCTTCTTCCTCATCTCATTCTCAGCATTCCAAGGTTCCTCACAAAGAGCCTCAAAAGAAGCCCTTATTGAAGCTTGATGTGAAGTTTTATTTGCCCACGTTCAATGGGGAAGCGAATGCAAAGAAGTTGAACAATTGGATAAGGAAAATTGAGGTCTATTTCCGAGTCTAGCAGATCAAAGAAGAAGATGTGAAGATTCAGTTGGCTTCACTTCGGCTGACAGGCACCGCACTTGTATGGTGGGAAAGCAAGCTTCAGCAAGGTAGCAAACAAATGGGTAATCTTCTCTCATCGTGGTCTGCTTTCATTTCTGCTTTACGTAAGTAATTTTATTCGTTGGGTTATGTTCAAAAGGCTATGATGGATTGGAAAAGTTTTAGACATGGCAAGGGTCAGAGTGTTCAGAATTTTACTGAATAATTTAGAAAGAAAGCTTTAGAGTTGAATATTTCTTTAGATTCTCCTGACACTCTTTTGAAGTACATTGGTGCTCTTCATCATTATCTATGCCATACTTTGCTGTTGTTGAATCCTACTAGTGTGGATGAAGTAAGTGTTCAGGATACTCATCTTGAGAGCAGGGGGAAGCATTTTCAAGAAGAACATCCGAAGAATCCTTTCAAGCCCAAAAACAACCACAAGTCCAAAAATAAAGACAAGAGCAAGAAGATAGCTACTGCCAAGAAGGAAGGAGGAAAGCTCCATTGCAAACATTGCGAAACTGATGGGCATGATGAAGAAAGTTGTTGGAAGTTGCATCCTGAACAAATGCCAAAGAATTATGGAGGCAAAAAGAAGAAAAATACTGTTGCAACAGCGCAACGAGATTTGGGTTCCGACTCAGGTGACGAAACCAGGATTACAGCCGTGGGAATGCAAGGTAACAAAACTCCTCATACTAGTTCAAGTTCTACTCATGTTTCTAAAGAAAATGATAAAAGAAGAAGTGAGTTGTTTCACATCAGAGTTGTGTCTAAGCATACAAAGATTGAAACATTATTTGATCCGGGTTCTCAAGTAAATTTGATCTCAGAATCAGTTTTTAAGAAGTTGGGCATACAGACTAAACCTCACCCCAAGCCTTATCCTCTTGGATGGGTATGTGATAATGCTAAGCTATAGGTGACTAAGCAATGTAGGTTAAGGTTTGTTATTGCTTCAAAGTTGATCTATGAGGTGGACTTAGATGTTGCTCCTCTTGACATCTACGGTATTGTATTGGGAAGCCCATACTTGTATGATCGAAAAGCAGTATTCTTCCGTCACGAGAACAAGTACCATCTCACCAAAAATGGGGTGGAGTACATAATGAGAGCTCAAAATATGAAGGCTAACACCACTCTTATTAGTGCAGGATAGATGAAGAGACTCATCAACACTAATAAGAGATACATGCTCATGGTGGTGAGAGCAAAAGATGCCGAAGCATCTGATGCTTTCAAAGGTTGTGATCCTTCTCATAAAAAGGCTATGATTGATATTGTGTCTAACTATGATGAAATATTTCAGGAACCTACAGGTTTGCCTCCCAAAAGGGAGATTCAACATGAGATTCATCTCCAGCAGGATGCCCCTCTTCCTAATGTGGGCATGTATAGGTTATCCATAGTTGAAATGGCAGAGATTAAAAAGTAGGTTCAAGACTTGTTGGACCACGGAGTGATCAAACTCAACTCCTCTCCATGTGGTTCGCCGATTGTGTTGGTGATGAAGAAAGATGGCACATGGAGGATGTGTGCTGAGTACTGGGCTCTCAACAAGATCACGATCAAGAATCGATACCCGCTTCCTCGCATCGATGACTTGCTCGACCAGTTGAAAGATGCTGCGTTCTTTACCAAGTTGGATTTGCACAGTGGCTACCACCAGATCAAAATTGTAGAAAGTGATGTGTGGAAGACAGCCTTCAAGACCAAGCAAGGTCTATTCGAGTGGTTGGTGATGCCCTTTGGGCTTTGCAATGCAGCTTCAACCTTCATGCGGGTAATGAATGATGTTTTCTGACCATTCTTAGATGATTTTGTCATTGTATACTTAGATGATATCTTGGTATTTAGTAGAACTTGGGAAGCACATGTGGGGCATGTAAAGCAAGTATTAGATACTTTGAAAAAGGAGAAATTGTATGTAAAATTGTCAAAGTGTGAATTTGGAAAAACTTCATTAGTTTACTTAGGTTATATTGTAGGAGGTGGAAATTTAAAAATTGATCCTTCAAAAGTTGATGTAATTGTCAATTGGCCTAAGCCTACTAACGCTACTGAAGTAAGAATATTTTTAGGAGCTATTCAATATTGGAGGAGGTTCATTCAGAACTTCTCATACATAGCATCTCCTTTGCATGCCTAAACAAGTGTGAAGAAAGCCTTCCAGTGGGGAGGTAAGCAGCAGAAAGCCTTCAACACATTGAAGGGAAAGATCAGCACCGCCCCAGTCCAGACTTGCCCGATTTGCAACAACCATTTGAGATAGAGATAGATGCTAGTTGATATGCCATGGGGGCAGTATTGATGTAGCGGTGCAATCCTATTTTCTACCATTCAGAGACTTTTACTCAAGCAGTGATCAACTACCCCACCTATGACAAAGAGTTGTATGCTTTGGTTCAGAGTGTCAAGAAGTGGAAACACTACTTGATGGGTAAGGAGACGATCATCCATACCGATCATCAACCTTTGCAGTATCTCCAGTCCTAGACTAAGCTCCAGCAAGCTCGTCATTTTAGGTGTATGGGATTTATTCAACAATTCCATCTAGTGATCAAGTACAAGAAGGGTACTAGTAACAAAGTGGCAGATATGCTTTCTAGACCTCCTATTGTTGCATCTATTGTTTTGAAAAATGCTTCTTTATCCCATGAAATTTATATTGAGTAGTATGCTACTGATGATGATTTCAAGGAGATTTATGAGAAGCTAACCAATGGCACACAGGTGGAAGACTACTATTTGCAGGGAAAGTTTCTCTATCATTTGGGAAAGCTATGTGTTCCTATCAATGAAAGAGTCCATGTAATATGAGAAGCTCATACTTCTCTTTTTTCAGGGAATTTTTGGGTAGGTAAGACTTTGGATCATTTGCAAAGACTCTTGGCCTTGCATGAAAGACATTGTAACAAAATATGTAAAGGGGTGTGTGATGTGCTCTACTTGTAAGCCCACTAATAGAAAATTGGGGTTGTACTCACCACTTCCTGTTCCTTCCCATCCTTGGGAAAGCATTTCCATGGATTTTGTGGGGGGTTTGCCTATGTCTAGGAGGGGTCATGACTACTTGTATGTGGTCGTGGATAGGTTTAGCAAGATGTGTATTCTTATTCCATGTAAAAATCAGGTCACTGCAGAGCAGGCTACTTCTATTTTCATTCAACATGTATGGGTTCACTTTGGACTCCCTACATCCATTATCTCAGATCGGGACTCTCGATTCCTTGGAGAGTTTTGGACAAAATTATGGTGTATGATGGACACCAAGATGAAGAGGAGCACCACTTTCCATCCACAGACCGACGGACAGATAGAGGTAGTCAACAGGACAGTTGTCCATTTTCTTTGAGGCTATTGCAACAAGCATCCTAAGTTATGGGATGAATAGATCCAGTATGTGCAGCATGCCCACAATAGGGCTATGCATTCTTCCACTCATAGCTCGCCATTTGAGACATGCTTTGGGTACTTGCCAAAGACTCCATTGGACTTGACTTACGGGAGAGAGGTTGGTTCAAGCACTTCCAAGGATGAAGACAAAGCCCACAAATTCATTTAAAGAGTTCAACAGGTACATCAAGCAGTGCAAGAGTAGTTGGAGAAGAGTCAATCCCAGTATAAAGCTCGCCATGACAGGCATAGAGTTGATCATTAGTTTTAGGTGGGATATCAAGTGTGGCTTCACATCAGCAAGGAGTGGATGAATGAAGAAGGCAAGAAGCTCAAGCCCATCAGATATGGTCCCTTCACCATATTGGAGAAGATTGGGATGAATGCCTTTCGCTTAGAGCTACCGCCATACATGCATATCTAATCAGTGGTGAATGTAGAGAACTTGAAACTATATGAGACTCCCATGATCATGGATGAAAGGGAGAATGTCTCATTGCCATCAGTTGATGAATTTTCTCCTGAGTACATGGATGAGCTACAGGAAGATGTCGTCCTGGACAGAAGGACAAGGACTTCTCACAGAGGTGATGTTGATTATCTTCGAGTGGGCATCAGAGGCACTCATCCAAGCAAAGCCAAGTGGATCAAGAAGGAAAAAGTTAGGGAGCAATTCCCTCACCTATATGTTGATTAGTAAAGGCTTTTGGAGGCCAAAAGCTTCTCAGTGGGGAGGAATGATCCAGGAGGATCCAAGAAGGAAATTTTTTCAAAGTTCTCCAATATCAGAAAAAACTAGTGCCAAATCTAAGGGCTCATTGAGACGATTCCAACGGCATTCGTTTCACCTCAAACGAACTCTGTATGAGAAATTTACCACGTTCTGTTCTATGAGGTCAACAGGCAAAAATGGAAAAAAGAGGTGCCACGTGGCACCACTAACAAGGTGACACATGGCATCTGTATTGTACAAACATGATGACATGGAACCATTGACGGGGTGACACATGGCATCCATACTGTACAAACATGATGATGTGGCACCACTGATAGGGTGACACATGGCATCCATACGGCACAGACAAGATGACATGGCAGGTGTACGGACCAACCAAAAGACGACATGGGGAACGTACAGAATCTGAATTGGAAAACAACGTGGGAGTACGGCTTGTCCAGCCAATAGTATGACACATCCAGTCAGCAGCCAAGTTGCAGTACAATGGTAAAGGTGAACCAATCACTGGACGCCACGTGGTAGAACGAGATTGGGCAATAGAACTTTGAAAATGTTTGTGGCCTCCATGGGGTTCGACCCTATGACCTCTCCTACATAAATGCTCCACCTTACCGTTATCCCACAAGGTGTTCCTTGCATAAGGCATGGAATTAAATTTATTTAAAGTGTGCTTTGGAATTTCAAGCCCCCAAAGGGGCCGAGGCTTAGCCCGGCCCTGGTTCTTCCTCCAACATGACCGGGAGCTCCGTCCAGCACAGGATCCCGCGCTCTATTTCAGCACATGTCGAATTACAAACTATAGAAAATGGGTTATAAGTGGGTCTAAAAACAAGTTACATTATAACAAATTTGTTTTAAAAAAAAACCATATTGTGGGTTCAATGAACCATGTGGTTTTGGGGAAAAAGAATTTTATTGTAATATTCTAAAAATATAAAATGTGGTTGGCATAGTTGTAACTATGTCAACTACATAATGTAAGAAGAGCCTAACTAAGTGTGGGGAGTTGGAACCATATTCCTTCTTGGGAAAAAATTGTTGTAACCAAAGAGAACATGAGGAAAATGTGAAGAGGGACAAGTCATGGATATATAAGCCCCCTTAGTTTCCATTTTCCACTCATGCTTTGGAGTGGAGACTTTGTAGCTAAAGGAGAGAAGGGAGATTGCGTAGCTCTGCAGGAGGAAGGTACGCGTGTTTATACTCATTTTCCACCATCTTCAGGCTTTGAAGTTGTTGGAAGCAGTCTTGTTGTGTTTTGGGCAGCGGTTCTCTTCTTGACCATTGTCACCAAGGTATCATTGTATCATTGCCATGTATTTTGCCTTCAAGCTGAGATTATAGAGTGGCCCTCCTATTGAGAAGTAGGCCCGGAGACATAGTCCATCCTGGACGAACTCCGTTATCAACTTGCTATTTTTATGTGCGTTGTTAGAATAATCAACCCATAGTTTACTACCTTAGACATTAATTCCATTATTTTTGTCTTATTTGCCTAGTTCATGTGTCCCACCTTGTGCAAGTTGTCATTTGCCTATCTATAATGGTCAAACTTGCCTTATTTGACCCATGTAGCACTTGGGAAAGCTAAATGAATCAAATTTTCTTCATTCCTAGCCTCCTAGGCACCCATCTACTTTTTCTGCTTTATTACCTGCTTTTTCAGTGTTTCAAGGCAAAAGGAAAAGCTTGACTAGGTGAGGTTGACTAGTTTTTTGTCCTACACATCCTCCTCTCTTTTCTCCATGCAAAAGCATGTATGAGATTCCATTCCACCACTCTTTATCTTTCCTAAGCCTTTTTTCCAATTCGTGAGCTCCATGACAGATTTGGGATCAGCTTTTATACCTATGGGGGATTTGCTTATTTTTTGGTAAGCCTGCTTTTGACTAGATTCGATGTGACTCTTCATGCAATCGAATATCCTATGTAATTATTTAATGTTGTAACCTATGTTATTATAGGGTTGGCTATTGTACACTTATGCAATATTGTTTAGTGTTCAGCTCCAATTTCAGTCTCTTTTGTGAGTGATTTTGCATGATCAATTGTTAATTGTTGTGAGTAAAATTAATCTATCACTGGGTTCAATTTCCACATGGTATCAGAGCCACTATAGATTGTTTCTCTCCTTCAAAAATTGTTTTGCAGGTTCGACATCAGTGACTGGGAGCCTTCTACTGACAACCAGGACATATTTTCTAAGCTATGGATCAATCACAGAAAACTATCTTGACTCCCTTCAATTTCTTTGAATGGAAAGCAGAGATGGAGTTACTGTTGAGAGTGAAAGGCCTATACAAGGTGACTATGGCAATAGAAGCAGAGCCCAATGCAGCTGCAGAGAAGATAAAATGGCACAATAGGAGGGATGAGGCCTATGGCCTCCTGTGTCTGAGTATTTCTAGAGACCTCCTTTTCCATCTTGATGGATTGACATCACCAAATGAAATATGGGAGAAGGTTGCTGATATTTTTGGAAAGACAGATGAGATGAGGGGACATCAAATAAAAAATGAGCTGATTTCTCTGAGTCCAAATAGCTTTGAATCCCTGCAGCTATATTTCTCCAAGTTCAAAGCACTAGTTTTACAGTTGAAACAGTGTGGTATCGAAAAGAAAGATGATCGGCTCATTCTGGCCATCCTCTCAAAGCTAGGCCCTGACTATTCAGTGTTTGTTTCGACCTTCTATGCCACAAAACTGACAGCTTGAACCTTGAAGATGCCTAGCCTTGCAGATTTCATGGAATCTCTCACACAAGAACAAGACAAGCTGGTGATGATGGGCACCATCAAACCATCCAAAGATCAAGCTTTGATTGCTGGAGATTCGAGGGTGGATTCAAAAATAAAAAAGAAAGCTAAAAAGCCACCTGAGCAAAAGAGAGACAAGAAACAGTCTCCGGAGGATCCACAAGGTCCCAAGAAGAACTACCAGTAGAAGAAAAACAAAGGTGAAATGAGCAAGTGCGCATACTGTAATAAGGGAAATCACTCTGAAAGATCTTGTATGAAAAAGCAGATTGATATGCTGACCCAACTCCTGGAGAAGAATGGCATCTCCCTTCCAGAAAACTCAAAGAAGAGAGAAGGAGGATCAAGTTCAGATGACAGAGAGAGAGTTCATGCATTGGTTGCTGGCACATGAAGCTCACCCAGTTTTATCATTGATTCTGGAGCTTCAAGACACATGGTTTTGACCAAGGAGGCCTTCTCCTCACTTGACAAGTCGAAAGGACCATCTATAGTACTGTGAGATGACTCTCTCACTGAAATTTTGGGCAAAGGAAGGATTGAACTTGATCATGGTTAGTTCAGCAATGTGCTGTATGTGCCTGGTCTTGCCTCCAACCTTCTATCAGTGTACCAGATGACTCACACTGGGTCTCCTAAGAAGGTCATATTATCCCCTAATGAAGTTGAGATCACAGAGATCTGAAGTGGTATAGTCATTGCAAAAGGAGTTGCAAATCATGCTCAAAAGTTATACATGTTCTCACACTTCCTACCTTACTCAAACCCCTCTGCTCTTTTGATTCATGCTAATGAGGCTAGCAAGCTTTGGCATGAAATATTTTTCCACCTTAATTACAAGTATTTTTCTGATCTTAGTGAAAACAAGATGGTCATAGGGTTGCCCAAGATAAAATTTTCCAAAGGAGTCTGCCAAGGTTGTATCCTAGGAAAACACCCAGAGCATAAATTTGAGAGAGCTAGTCATGAGAGAACCTCTGCACCCCTCGAGCGGATTCACAGTGATGTTGCTGGCCCATTCCCTCATATGTCCATGAGTTAGGCCAAATATGCATTGACCTTTATTGATGACTTTTCCAGGTATTCCTGGGTTTACTTCCTGAAACACAAGTCTGAAGTGTATGGTCTCTTCAAAGTCTTTAAGGCTTTGGTTGAAAACCAGTGTGGGAAGAAACTCAAGGTCCTCAGATATGACAATGGTGGTGAGTATGTCAAGTATGAGTTTATTAACTATTGTGCAGATGCATGTATTCAGATGCAACATTCTATCCCCTACACACCACAACAGAATGGTGTTGCAGAGAGGAAGAACAGATCACTGAAGGAGATGGCAACATGCATGATGGAGGCCAAAAATTTGCCACCCAAGTACTGGGCCAAAGCTATCAACTGTGCAGCCTATATCTAGAATAGGGTGCCTCACAAATAGCTTGATTGTATGACTCCCTTTGAAGCATGGAGTGGGCATAAGCCAGATGTGACCCATTTCAGGATTTTTGGCTCAAAGGCTTGGGCTAGAATTCCAACAGAGAAGAGGAAGGATTTGCAGCCCCAAAGCCAAGAGTGTATTTTTGTTGGATACTTTGAATATTCAAAAGGGTACAAGTTGATAAATTTGAGCACAAACAAATCCTTTATTGAAAGGTGTGTTCAGTTTGAAGAAGAACCCCTTGCAGTAGTGGAAGTTGGTGAAGCCTCTTCACCACCTGAACCTCAAGAAGTAAGTAAAGAGTTTGTTGAACATGATGATTCTGATTTTTCTGATGGAGATGAGTTTATTGCAGACCCTAACAGCCCCACAAGGCCAAAATGGGCAGCCAAGACACTACATGCAGCAGGAGAGCCAGCTGGGGATCCCAATGACCCAAGGAGGACTAGATCTCAATTTGAGAGTGGTCTGTGCATGAAGGATCCTATGTTTACTGAAAAATTATATTTGATGGTGGATTATGATCCTCAAACATATGAAGAAGCAGCAGGAGATCCAATATGGCAAACGTCCATGGAGGAGGAGTTCAGCTCGCTCCAGAAGAGCAACACATGGGAGCTAGTGGATCTTCCACCAGGAAGAAAGTTAGTCCAGTGTAAGTGGGTCTATAAGAAAAAATTTGCTGCTGATGGTTCACCACTGAAGTACAAGGCTAGATTGGTAGCCAAGGGCTACTCACAGGTTCATGGGCTAGATTACAATGAGACCTTTGCACCAGTGGCAAAGATGGACTCCATCAGGCTAGCCTTAGCCATTGCAGCCTCAAGGCAATGGGAGGTACATCACATGGATGTAAAATGTGCCTTCCTGAATGGAGATCTCACTGAAGAGATATATATGCAACAGCCTCAAGGATTTTCTACTAATCCTTCTCTTGTGTGCAATTTGAGAAAGTCATTGTATGGGCTAAAGCAAGCCCCCAGGGCTTGGTATGCCAAGATTGATAGCTTCTTGCTATCACTGAATTTTGTTCGATGCAAATAAGATCCAAATGTCTATCTGAAGTTAATTAATGGTTCATTAATGATCATTGTGTTATATTTTGATGACCTCCTCATTACAGGAATCTCACAGGATGAGATTGCTTCCTTGAAGGGTGCAATGAACCAAGCCTTCTCCATGATAGACTTGGGACTCTTAAGCCAATTTTTGGGGCTTAAGATTGCTCAAACCAAAGCTGGAATCAAGGTGCACTAGTCAAATTATGCCTTGGATTTGCTGAATAAATTCAAAATGAAGGATTGCAAAGCAAGCAAGACTCCTTTCCTTTCAGGAGTGAAGCTGGAAGAAGCCGATTCTTCACCTATGGTAAACAATACACTGTATAGACAATTGATATGATGTTTGTTGTATATTACACATAATAGACCTGATATTTGTTATGCAGTAAGTGTGGCTTCTAGATTCATGGATCAGCCTCAAGATATCCATTGGAAAGCAGCCAAAAGGATCCTTAACTTTGTTTAGGGAACAAGGACACATGGGATCTTCTATAAAGCTAAATCTGATCTTGAATTGATTGGGTTTACTGACAATGATTGGGAAGATGATAGCATAGATAGAAAGTCCACATAAGGATATGTGTTCATGCTTGCAGAAGGGCCAATCAGCTGGTCAAGCAAGAAACAAAGTTCCATTGCACTCTCATCTACAGAAGCAGAGTACAGAGGAGTTGTTAATGCAGCAACTCAATGTTTATGGTTGCAGGGATTACTTGGAGAGTGTGGCTTCGAACCTGAGTACTCAACTAGCATCTATTGTGATAATCATAGTACCATTCGAATCTGCAAAGATCCAGTTCAGAAGCAGAGAACCAGACACATTGAGATCCATATGCACTACATCAGAGAGCTTGTGCATGATGGCACCATTCACCTACTCTTCTGCTCATCTTCAGAACAAGTAGCTGATATCTTCACCAAAGAATTTTGTGAGAAGACCTTCAGTAATCTCAAATCACTATTGGGGATTTCTGATCATGCTGTGAAGCATGAGTGAAGACAAGATTTCCAAATTTTGTTTTACAGTCCATGTTTAAGGGAGGATTTTCCCAAGTTGGTTTTGCATCTTTCCTTGTTTAAATGGACATGCAGTATGTAAAAGGGTGACTAAGCCTTGTTGCTAGGCCCTATAATTTTCTGATATATTACTCATAAGTCAGGCTTAAGGGGAGGTGTTAGAATAATCAACCCATAGTTTACTACCTTAGACATTAATTCCCTTATTTTTGTCTTATTTGCCTAGTTCATGTGTCCCACCTTGTGCAAGTTTTCATTTGCCTATCTATAATGGTCAAACTTGCCTTATTTGACCCATGTAGTGCTTGGGAAAGCTAAAGGAATCAAATCTTCTTTATTCCTAGCCTCCTAGGTGCCCATCTGCTTTTTCTGCTTTATTGCCTGCTTTTTCAGTGTTTTAAGGCAAAAGGAAAAGCTTGACTAGGTGAGGTTGAATAGTTTTTTGTCCTACACATCCTCCTCTCTTTTCTCCATGCAAAAGCATGTATGATATTCCATTCCACCACTCTTTATCTTTCCTAAGCCTTTTTTCCAATTTGTGAGCTCCATGACAGATTTGGGATCAGCTTTTACACCTATGGGGGATTTGCTTATTTTTTTGTAAGCATGCTTTTGACTAGATTCGATGTGCCTCTTCATGCAATCGAATCTCCTATGTAATTTTTTAATGTTGTAGCCTATGTTATTTTAGGGTTGGCTATTGTACACTTATGCAATACTGTTTAGTGTTCAGCTCCAATTTCAGTCTCTTTTGTGAGTGATTTTGCATGATCAATTGTTAATTGTTGTGAGTAAAATTAATCTAGGTTCAATTTCCACATGCATATTGTCTATGTTGTTTGGTTCTCTTCTTATGGATTTGTGAGCTTCATTCATGCTCTTTATGCAGTTCATGTTAACGTCATAGAGTAGCAAAGATCTTGTTTTCGGATCAATCATCCTTCTCATCATATCATTTGGTCCATCCTCCTCTTCCTGAAAGAACTTTGCCACTAGAAGGATGAGGTGGATAGGAAATATGGCCTCAGTGCCATAAAATAGTTTGAATGGAGAAGTCCCTATGGATGTTTTATCTGTTACCCTATCAGCCCATAAAGCAAACTTAAGCTTGGAATCCCAGCTTTTCTGATTTGTCTCTATCAGTTTCTTGATGATTCTGACTAATCTTTTGTTGGATGACTCATCCAGGCCATTGCCTTATGGGTAATAAGATGTGGAGTGCACCAGTTGAATACCCATTGATTCACACATTCTAACTAATGCCCTAGCCTTAAAATCTGGCGCATTATCAGTTACTAACCTTACTGGGAAACCAAACCTATTGAAGATGTTCTCATATAAGAATCCCATGATGACTTGATGAGTGGCATTTCTGGTGGTATTGATTCTATCCATTTGGTAAAGTAGACAGTGGCTACCAAGATCCATTTATTCTATCCACTGGAATATGGATTTATTTCACCTATGAAATCCAGACCCCATTCCTGGAAAGGCCCATTCACTATAACATGACTAAGGAGCAAGTATTTGAGTTGCTGCTTCCCTATAAATATTTGACATTGGTCACAGGCCCTTACAAAAGTGCATACATCAGCAAAGAGGACTAGCCAATAGTATCCTACTTTTAATATCTTGTGGGATGTGGTTTTCTAGTAGTGGTGGCCTCCACATGTACTGGAATGAAAGTGATGCATGACCTGCTTTGCTTCCTCTTTATCTAGACACCTTAACAAAATTACAAATTGATCCCTCTAGTACAGCAGTTTGTCAATTATGCAAAACTTAACAGATTTCAACTTAAGAGCTCGTGCTTGGTTAGGAGTGAGATCAGGAGGAACTTCTAATTTAAGCAAAAATTGAATGATACCTGAGTACCACTCACAAGAAGATATGTTTTGAGCTATTGCTGGACTGTTATTCTAATCTTGATTTACTTCTATTTCAGCTGCTACCATAGTGTGCACCTTTGCTAATCTGACATATGTGAAATTTATTCCCATCAGTTCATAGTTTTCTTTGGACATGAGTTTGGCTAGACCTAATCCCTTTACCAGCTTGGTGGGTTTCACCTCTACATCAAACTCAATGAGTTTGGCAATCCACTTAGCTCTCTTCCCATCAATGTCAGGCTGAGTCAAAACATCCTTCACTGCAGCTGAAGGGACATATGCAATGATATTTGCATGGAGAATTTAGATTCTAAAGCTCTTCAAATATTTTATGAGAGCATAAGCCTGCTTCTCAATTGGGTCATACTTCAGCTCAGCATCTCTCACGGTTCTTCTGAAGAAAGCAATTGGATGATCAAGACCTTCATCATTCTTTTGTAATAGTACAGTTGCCACTGTGTCATAAGATGAAAAAGAGAAAATGTAAAAACCCTTGGTGTATTCAGGACTAATCAGGGTTGGGGCCTCCATGATGGCTTTCTTAATGTCTTCAAAAGAATTTCTTGCTTGGTCGGTCCACTTGAGTTCTGCATCCTTTTTTAGCATGGCTATTATGTGCTTTACCAGTTCAGAGAAACTAGGAATGAATCTCCTGACGAAGTTTATCTTGCCTAAAAAGGACTGGATGTCTCTTTTTGCCCTTGGTATTGACAGCTCTTGAATTGCTTCCACTCTTACCAGATCGATATTTACACCTTCTACTGAGACTATGTGGCCTAGGAGCTTTCCTTCATTGAGTGAAAACTAGGACTTCTTGGGGTTCAATGATATTCCATACCTTATGCACTTCAAAAATACCTTCCTTAAATGCTGCAAGTGGTCATGATGGCTGTGAGAGTAAACTATTAATTCATCCAAATATATCAGCACAAATTTATCTTTTATCCCTACAAAATCTAGGTCCATAGCTCTCTAGAAAGTATCCCCAACATTCATTAGCCCAAATGGCATTTTAGCATACATCAAGGTGCCCCAAGGAGTGGTAAAGGCAGTCTTCTCTTGGTCATCTGGGTGTACAACAACTTGTATGTATCTAGAGAAGCCATCAAGGAAGGACATGACCCTAGCCCCCGAGACTTTCTACACCAGATGTTCCATCTTGGGAAGTGGGTAGTTATCTTTTTTGGAACACTTGTTCAGGTCTCTAAAATCCACACACAACCTGATTTCTCCATTTTTCTTTCTTACCACTACTAGATTTGCAATCCACTTGAAATACTTGAGGGGGATTACGATTTTTGCTTTGAGGAGCTTGTGGATCTCTTTCTCGATCACTGGAAATAGAAGAGGGATGATGGGTCTCAGGTTTTGTTTGAAAGGAATGGTGTCCTTCTCCAAAGGGATCCGGTGATGGATGATGTTGGTGTCATAGGTTTTTAGGTCACTATACTCCCATGCAAAGACATCAACAAACTCTTTTATCAAGCTGCAATATTCAAACTCCTGTTCAGCAGTCAACCCAGTGGATAGATTTATCAGTTTTGGATGGCTCTGGTTGCCTATGTTTTTCTCTTTGTTGAAATATTGTAACTTCGAAGAATATTCTATATGTATCTTTTTGTGGTCCTCAATGGTCCTACTGAGAGAACCACTTGTATTACTTTGTACCCTGATGCTTCTCATCAGAATAACTAATAAGAGTCATGAGGTAGTCCCCTCTAATTGTAAAGGTGGGTCATTATCACCCCAGTGTGGTTACTTGAGCCTACATGTGTAACTCGAGCCTACATGATTAACTCGAGCCTACATGTTAGATTTAATTATTAAAGTGAACGGATGAATATAAATAGAGGTGTGGCGCTGCTCATTTGGAAAACACACTCTCACTTGTGTAGCACATTAGTGGAGGAGAGAGAAGTAGTTGGAGAAGGAGGTGGATTAGTCTTTGATCTCCCTTTTGGTTTTACCTTTCATCTTTTTCAGGCATCTATATTGAAGAAGATTTTGCTGGGTTTTTTTCCTTTAGGGTTTTCCCAGGGTAAATATTTTTGTTCTTTTTGTATGGTTGTGCGTGTCTATCTTTCAATGATCTTTTGGCTTATGGTTATGCTGTTATGATGCTAAATGTTTTAAGATCTAATATAACCATTAAAAATTCAACATGGTATCAGAGCCACCCTGAAAGAAGACATTGTGCAGCTACATAAGCTAGGGATTCTTACTTTTTTATCTCTCTCCATAATCCATAAGCAAAAGTATGCTAGGATGACTCTCCATTGAAGGGCGCATCTTTTTGTCGAAGCAGAATTCGATTCCAAGCATTTTCAGTTTTCAGTGCGGGAAATTAGGGCTTTCTATAGAAGAGGAATTTTTGAGTGAGCCCAACATAGGATTTATCTCCTCATTAGAATCGAAGTTTAGAGACCTGGAACAATATTTTTGGTTGGGTGAAACTTCAGGAAAGTCAAACCCTAGTTTGACCTCGAGCTGGAAAAACCCTAAATACTAAAACTGAAAAGTTTTGGTACATTCACTATATATTGGGATTAGCAAAGGCTCAGGAGCTGAAACTTGCATAGGTTGAAGAAACAATCCTGATGTACACTGTGTCCAAAATTCTGCCTCATATGCTCTATATTCTAGGAGATATGATCCCTCCAAGTTAGGGTTCCAGCCTCTTCCAAGATTCATCCCTAAGTAGAACACCAGGGGAGAATTGCTATATCTTGGGCTACAAAGGTCCAAATGAAATTTTGGAAGATGTTATAGAAAGGGAATGGAATTTACTATCTATGGTTTGAGTTTCAAACCTAGAAGATGAAATAGTGACATGTGGAAGTCCGTACACTTCACTGTTCTGAACATTCCTGTAACAGGTCACCTTGAGAAAATGATCATAAGTACCAATTGGTGAAACCAATTCTGATGAAACCCATGGTGTTGGAATGGGGACATGTGATGATACCTTAGTGGGAAGTTTTAGAAACAGAGGAGAAATAATTTCATAGATAGTAAAGAAACAGTATCAAGAATTTATGCACGAGAAATTGGAAAACTAGGGCTTCCTGTTTCGGGAGCTTCCCTACACTGTTTTCAGAAAAGGAGTACATTGGACAGCTCAAATCGAAGAGATCTATATTTTTGTCCAATAATATCTGAAATATTCTATTTTTTTAAAATTAGGGTTTCTCTGACAAACTCTAGACCAGCGAGCTCCAAAACCAAGACGGACACCTCAAATCGGTAAGATCTAATCTTTTGGTATTTCCATTTGAGGTTCTCATCAGCTTCATGATAAGCTTGGTGAAGTTGACAACTTCCAAGCATGGAAGTATTTGATCTCTCTGAAAAAAATGAATTGGACACCTACATGAGTAGATAGGTTCCAGTTCCAGAGGGAGATGAGGCTCAAAGCCTTACACCAGAAGAACTTGGTCAAGGCCAAGAAGATCATTGCAGATTCAGTCGTAGATCAACTTGTACCACAAGTGTCTTCACTAAAGACACTAAAAGATATGTTTGATTCCTTGACCAAGCTATTTGAAGGAAAGAACATACATCGGAAGATGACCTTAAGAAACAAATTGAAGAGGTAAAAGAAGAAGTGAAGAATGCAGAAGTGGTGACAACCACCTTGAATGGCCTCCTAGGATCATGGGATTCATTCATGCGAGGAATGTGTGCCAGAAGGAAGTGATTACTTTGAGCTGACTCTTGGAAGAAGAAGAAGCTCGAATCATAAGAAGAGAAGAAGAAGATGGGAGAAATTGAAGATCAATCTCTCACCATTCAAATAAGATCCCTCAAGCAATGAGGAATTTGAAGAACTCAATTCTTGAAGAACCTCTTATCCATCTTATCATTTGGATAAGAAATGATGATTTCATGAATGAAGAAGATGATGAAGCAGAATGATCAAGAAGGATTCTACCCACGAAACAAATAAAAGATAAGTATTCAATTGTCATTTCATGATATTGTTTTGTATTTAGTTGATGTGTTATGCATGATAGATTGTTTGCATTAATGACAATATACTACTAATATGCATGTGATGGGTAAGTAGCTCATGGTGCTATACAACTATCCATTGCTACTTATCTAGAATGAAACCTCTTTGCTAACATCTTGGATTAGTGCACAATATCAATGATGTCATGGTAGAGATGGAAGGCATCTAGAAAGTTTCCATAAGATATGGATGAATGTTGTATTGGCTAAACAGTTGCATGATGAATAAGAATTTGTCATTATGTATATGTTTTATGAAATAGTTCTAACCATGCAACTGGTGCATTTGAATTGTAGGAAAGGTCTTGAAAAACCTCCTACAAGAAAAGAAGGATGAGACTTGTTCTGAAGAACAAGTGATGACAATTCAAGATTCACTCCAATAAACATGAATCTGAAGTTCCCAAGGTTAGAGACACCATGACAAAAGAAAGAGCTTCAGAGAGAAGTAGATCCACCTTGAAGGATGAATACCACCATGGGTACGAGATACAACTCAAGATGAAGAAAAGAATGGCAAGACTTCCAAACCAAACTAAGAGGCCTCGAATACACTCTAGTTGTGTAACACAGTTGGGTGACATCATTGATGCTAACCTTTCCAGCTATGAAAGAAGCTATGATCAAAGAGTAATAGTTGATCATGGAGAATGATATATACGATATGGTTTCAAGACATAAAGGGAAGTACGTAGTATCTTCCATATGGATCTATAAGAACAAGTGTACAAAGCAAGGTTCATTATTTGCCTAAGAAAGAATAGACTATGACATGACATACTCTATTGACCAGTATATATCAAGCATAGAACCACCTGTACAGAATGAAGAGGGAAGATGATACTCCACGTCAGGGGGAGTTACTACAGAAGATATCTAAGTTCGACATGGTACGACATGATGGAAATCTTACTGATGGATCGAGACTTTACCAAGAGTAAAGTGGGTTCCAACCTTCAAGGTTGAATGTAGAAGACTAGGATATGTTGGTGACCTGACAAGATGAAATCATGGAAGATGTTATGATGAAAGAATACTAGAATGATGTTTGTGATATAGTACTCAAACTGGAAAGCAAGAATGTGGTATCTTCCAAATGGATTTACAAGATAAAATATGTTGCTGATAGAAGTAAGGAAATTCTTGTGGCTAGAGGTTTCTATAAGAAAGAGGAAATTAATTTTGAAGAGACACTTACTCCAAGAAGCAAGGTACACATCCTTCAAAACTATCATGGTAGTTTCTTCCATGATGAAGTAAAGACAAGCCTTCCTTAGTGGTATGATTGAGGAAGAGTTTTACATCAAATGGTCACAAGGATTTGAAGTTGAAGACCGATGGACTCACGTATGCAAGTTGAAGAAGGCCCTCTATGGCCTAAAGCAAGCTCCCAGAGCTTGGTATGGAAGGATAGATAGTTTCCTGATGAAATTCGGTCCTAACCTTTACTTCAAGTTTATAGAAGATGAACATGTCATACTATTACTATATGTGAATAATATATTCCTGACAGGGAAAGAGAAACATATTGTAGAATGAAAGAAGAGGCTTGTTGAAGAATTTTAGATGAAAGACCTTGGGTTAATGCAATATTTTCTAGGTCTAGAAGTATGAAGGAATCTTTCTCAATCAGGGAAAGTATGCAGTGCAAGTTTTGAAAAAAAAAATTTGATATGTTTGAATGAAAAGCCATGGTCACACCCTTGGATTCCAACCTGAAGTTATTAGCCGATGACTCATCAGAGTTAGTGGATGTGACTCAATACAGATAGATTATTGGGTCATTGATGTACTTAACAAATACTAGAGTAGA
This sequence comes from Pseudotsuga menziesii, assembly GCA_001517045.1. NCBI lineage: Eukaryota > Viridiplantae > Streptophyta > Pinopsida > Pinales > Pinaceae > Pseudotsuga > Pseudotsuga menziesii. The sequence goes on along the minus strand of LPNX010829399.1, from coordinate 19,160 downwards.
CATTTGTTTTGATGTGAATACCTTGAGTCAATATCTAGTTCAACCTAGATGGGTTCACCTAATAGCCGCAAAACATGTGATGAGATATCTGAAAGGGACTATAGACTTTGGTCTATACTATGATGGAAACCATGACTACAGATTGTATGACTATACATATGCAGATTGGGCTGGAAGTATCTCAAACAGAAAAGGCACATCAGGTGGATGTTATAGTCTGGGATCTACTATGATTTCATGGTTTAGTAGAAAGCAATCCAGTGTTTCTCTGAGCATAGCTGAAGCAGAATATACAACAGCTTGCTCTGCTAGTTATGAAGCCATATGGCTTCGAAAGCTGATGTCACAATTATTCAACCTAGAGTTGGACACTACCATGATTCTATGTGACAACCAAAGTTGTATAAATGTGGCAGAGAAGCATGTGTTCCATGACAGATCGAACCACATAGAAATCAGGTATTTCTACATTCGAGATATGATGTAGAATGGAGCCATAAAGCTCCAGTATGTCAGTACTAATGAAAAAGTTTCTGATGTGTCGACAAATGAGTCTGTCCTGAGTAAAGTTCGAACACTTTCGAGAAAATATTGGTGTGGTTCGGAAAGACCTTCCTCGAAAGGGGGAGTAGTGATGTTGCAGTGGGATTGTATCATCCATGGGCAGTTTCCCTAAAGTGATCTAGGGACCTCAGTCCTTGAGAATCAAGAGGGATTGTATCATCCCAGGACATATGTCCATAAGTGATTCGGTGACTTCAGTACTCGAGAACATGTGTTGATCCCGTAATTCTGAAAGGAAGGATCGTTGGTATCTTCGTAAAGACTTGATCCCATAATTCCAAAAGGAAGGATTGTCTGAGTTCCATATATGTGTTGATCCCGTAATTACAAAAGGAATGATTGTCTGAGTTCCACAGATGTATTGATCTCGTAATTCTGAAAGGAAGGATCATTGGTAGCTCCATAAAGACTTGATCTCGTAATTCTAAAAGGAAGGATCGTTTGAGTTCCACAGATGTGTTGATCCTGTAATTCCAAAAGGAAGGATCATTGGTAAATCTGTAAAGACCTAAATACAGTAATTCTGAAAGGAAGGATCATCTTAGTACCATAGATGTGTTGATCCTGTAATTTCGAAAGGAAGGATCGTTGGTAACTCCGTAAAGACCTAAATCCCGTAATTCTAAAAGGAAGGATCGTCTAAGTACCACAAATGTGTTGATCCCGTAATTCCAAAAGGAAGGATCATGTTGATGTTTTGATGATGATGATGTTTCTGATCGAAAGATCAGAGTATGATGATGATGATGATGTTTCTAATTGAAAGATAAGAGTATGATGATGATGATGTTTCTGATCAAAAGGTCAAAGTGATAAAGATGTTGTTGTTGATCAAAAGGTCAAAGTGCTGAATATATTGCTGATCGAAAGGTCAAAGTGCTGAAGATGTTGCTGATCAAAAGGTTAAAGTGCTGAAGATGTTGTTACTGATCAAAAGGTCAAAGTGATAAAGATGTTGCTGATCGAAAGGTCAAAGTGCTGAAGATGTTGCTGATTGAAAGGTCAAAGTGCTGAAGATGTTTCTGATTGAAAGGTCAAAGTGTTGAAGATGTTGCTGATCGAAAGGTCAAAGTGCTAAAGATGTTGTTGCTGATCGAAAGGTCAAAGTGCTGAAGATGTTGATGTTGATCAAAGATTTTCTGTCATTGAAGATTGAATACAAATACTATATGATGTTGAAAAGCTTCCAATGATTTATAGATGTGTTACCTTGATGATGTTGATGATGTCCTCTATCTCTCTCCTACCATTTTTGTTGTTGATGTTGTTGTAGAATACCCTTCTCATTAAGGGGGAGTGTTGAAATATTGTAACTTCAAATAATATTCTATATGTATACTTTTGTGGTCCCCAATGGTCCTACTGAGAGAACCACTTGTATTACTTTGTACCCCGATGCTTCTAATCGGAAGAACTAATAAGAGTCATGAGGTAGTCCCCTCTAATTGTAAAGGTGGGTCATTAGCACCCCAGTGTATTCACTTGAGCCTACATGTGTAACTCGATCCTACATGATTAACTCAAGCCTACATGTCGGATTTAATTATTAAAGTGAATGGATGAATATAAATAGAGGTGTGGCGCTCCTCATTTGGAACACACACTCTCACTTGTGTAGCGCATTAGTGGAGGAGAGAGAAGTAGCTGGAGAAGGAGGAGGATCAGTCTTTGATCTCCCTTTTGGTTTTACCTTTTATCTTTTTTGGGTATCTATATTGAGGAAGCTTTTGTCGGTTTTTTCCCTTTAGGGTTTTCCCAGGATAAATCTTTGTGTTCTTTTTGTATGGTTGTGCTTGTCTATCTTTTAGTGATATTTTGGCTTATGGTTATGCTATTATAATGCTAAATGTTTTAAGATCTGATATAACCATTAAAAATTCAACACTCTTGGATAGCAGGATCTAGATCCCTTTTGGCAGGATTGAAAGGGATGTCATTGTGATCAAACAATTCTTCCAATGGTACTAGAACTCAGGGTATGTAGTTGCTGGGCAATTGGATAATATTCTGCTCAGTTACTTTATCTTTTAACTTGATATGTTTGGATTCCTCCATGTTAAGGTTTTCCTGGTCTATGTGTATGTCAGAGAATTCATCCACTAACTAAAGGAATTTACTAAGCTCCCCATAATTTTCAAACACCCTCCAAAATTTTACATTGTCTGGCAGAGAGGGTCTGTACTTGACCTGAACATCGTAGCTAAGCCTAGGGGTAAAGGAGGAACAAACAGACTTGCAGATATGGCGAGGTAATCAACCAGGTGATTCAAATCCCTAGGAATATATGACAGTTCAAAAAACATAAAGGACTCTCTGAGTTTCCATACCTCGTCCCTGTAGGCCTTCAATCAGATATTTTTCATCTGAAAAGTGCTATTGATCTGTTGTATGATGAGGTTTGCATCCCCAAAAATATTCGTGCACATGATCCCCATCTCCTTGGCCACTTTAACTCCTAGCAGCAAGGCTTCATATTCTGCTACATTGTTCATGGTTTTGAAATTGAGCTTATAAGATAATTGAATGTTCTCCTTAGATGGGGAGATCAACACGACCTCCACGCCTGCTAAGTTGTAAGCGCCAACCCCATTGAAACACATTGTCTAGATCATTGTTGTGGCTTCTTTAGGCTGCGGATGAGTGGGCTCAGTGAGCTAAATGGATGTCTACTGTTTATCATCTATTTGCAAGATGCAAGACCCAAAATCAATGTCCATGGCATAGATTAGGTGATTCACTGAGCGGCTCTCCTTTCTTATGATGTATGGTAACTGATTTTCCCTATACAGTCTCTTAGTCTCCCCTCCAAACATGGGAATGGTGGAATACGTGAGATCCATCTGAAGGGTGCCACCCAATCTTTTGCTCCATGTCTGGGACAACAAGAGGCCAAATTTTGGAGGAATATTGGCCAGTACGATGTCCATCATTACACTTTTTGAAGGTAGCTGAGTTAAGTTTATAGTAAGGTATTTGATGAGGCCCAAGCACTTGAGCTTCCTGGAGTCAAAGGAGAAAAAACCGTGGTAGGGCTTGGTAATGCTGAGGCCGATTTCATTCATCACAGCCTTTGGCATTAGGTTATGAGAGGCTTCTGAATCCAGCAGACAGTTATGGAGGATTTTATCATGGATGTTCAAGGATATATATAATGGTGGGCAGGAGTCCTTTATGTCTTCGATCATGGGGCCCCAGGTTACAACAGGCTTGTCATCTTGCAGTTTCACAAAGTCAGTTTCATGGTGCACCTTGGGCTAAAGGGAATTCAAAATGGAGGTTTTAAATGTATCATTCTTCATAAACTCAAGTAAAGGGAAAGGGATTTTCAACTTTTGAATTTCAGACTCAAGGTTAAAAGAATAATGCATCCTATCTGGAAACCTTACCTCATGAGCTGTAGGTTTGAGTTGGACTTGATCAGGTGTGGCTAAAGGTGCTGGTTTATGCAATACTTTGGATGGGACAACCACTTTCTTTGGTAAAACAACAACCTTTCTAGCTGGTGTAGTAGGCAGCATGACAGGTACAACATTCTTCTTGAGGGGAGCAACCAACCGAGACCTCAGTTGGTAACCTCCCTGAGCATCAGCCTGATAGATAGCCTCTTCAGTGATCTTCTCATCAATTAGGGCTTCTTCACATTCTGCTTGTGTCAGAAAAGAGTATTCCACCTCATCCTCCATGCATTGGATATTGTCTTCAGCTTCTCCTTCTTCTTCAATAAACTATGGCTCTTCTTCTAATACAACATTTTTAAATGGAGCTCTTATCCTTTGATATTCCCCTTGATTTCTCTCCCTTCTGAGAATCTGAACTAGGGGCTTTCCTCTTCTATAAGGAACAAAATTTGGGTTTTGAGGAGTGAAGTCACTTGGCCCCTTACCCCTTACCGCCATATGTCCTTGGTATTTCAATTTAGACATTTTAGTAGTTAGGTTATCTAAAAGTTTCATCATTTTTTCAATCTTGTTCTCTAATGCAGAAACCCCACTATAGTCTGTTGGCTGCTTTCTCCTGTCTACCTTCCCTTTGACCTTCTGAGATGCCAAAATGTTTGACTCTACCTCTAGGGAAGAATCCTACATGAGTAATAAGGAGGCAGAACTCCTTTCTCTAAGAAGTAAGCATAAGTCATAGTCAAAGGAATTCACATAAGTTATCATAGCTGAGGTACAGGTGGGCTTAATCTCATTGGGGATCTTGCTGTACATGTTGTTGAATCTCTTGGTAAAGTTGGAGACAGACTCACCATTTTCTCTTTTCAGGTTGCTGAATTTTGTGATATAGTAGAGGTGGTCTCTCCTCTCTCCCCAATGCTTTAGGAAAATGTCATCTAGGGCCTCTATGCCTACCACTAACCTAGCGGGAAGTTCTTTAAACCACTTCCTAGCCTGGCCATCTAGGATTTGCAAAAAAACTCTGGTCCATACATCTTCATGTTCTATATTTGTATTTTTAGCATAGCTATAAAAATCCTCTAGATGTTCTTTAGCAGTGAAATCCCCTTCCCCGGTAAACTTAGGCATATACTTGAGGTAATCCATGGTAGGCATGGATGCGAGAGGATTTAGAAAAATTAGGGGTGCATACCTAGCTACGAGGATCCTTTCCATCTTGGTAAATTGAGGGGTAGCCATATTGGAAATCAGTATGGATAGGGATGTGGAAGGAAGCACTGATGAAAATATTTCCTGAGAAAGCGGTGGTATACTTATCCCAGTGGAGTTACCAAGGATTGGATATTCACAAGTAATAGTGCTTGAAGATGCCCAAGCCCTAGATTTTTCTGATGTATCTAAAAATTTATAGGAATTAAGAGTTTCAGCAAAAGAAATAACAGTAGAAAGATTTCTTGGAATACCTGATGTAGCATTTTGTGTAGCACTGTTGGTCTGTCTTAGTAAACCCCTAGCTTTCCTCAAGATTGCTTCTGGATCTGAAACGGGTGTTGTTGGTGACCCCTTTGGGTTTGCTCTGGTACTTGGTCTTCTTGAAGCCACCTTATATCAATGGAGTCACTAGATAGATGATTACAACCATAATAATGTCCAAGCTCTGTCTATCATCAAAGCATGGATCTATGTTTTTTCCCGGGAAAGCTGAGCTTCAATCTCCTATCCTCGGCAATGGCGCCACTTTGTTATCACTGTAGGAAACTCCTCTAGGTTGTAGCTCGAGCATGCCTGGTAACTTATAATTTTTTTTTTTAGGTTTTTAGATATGGGTCAAGTCAGTCGACCTATGTAACCTTTCCAGTCTCAAGGCATGCATAAGACTCACTCGTTTACAAGGATTTTAGTTGCAATTTTCTCAGAAATTCGACTATAAGGTGCAGGGATGGAGAAATCACTAGGATGGAAGACTTACACACATAACACATGCATATAAATGGATAAATCCTACTAAGGATGGTATTTATAAATCAAATATCACTAATAGACCAATAGGATGACAGCTATCGACTTTTTCATAAATCTGAAATTGACCTAAATGCACATTTAGGCATAAACACAGTAAAGAAAGAGATGGTGGCTAAACAGATCACAACAAAAGAGCTTATACCATGAACAAGTAAAATGAGAAGCTTGAAAGTATTATTGGCTCATAAATCCCCGAAGTTGAACCTTTATTATAAAATCAATCATGGGCTTTATAGCCTTTTACAAAAATCACAGATACTAAAAATCTGATCTGTTTACACAAAAATAAATGAAAATGACAGTTTTTCTAGATTAGGGCTTCAAACCCTTATTAACTATTTTTTTATCTACCGTGAAGATCTAGTTCACTGAGCGATCTTTTAATAGCTGAAGTGGTCGCTGATAATCAGCATTGTTGGTTCAATCTGAAAATTTTCGTCAATAGCCAGTGTTTCGGCAGTTAATCTGAGGTGACATTTCTTATTTTAATCCGCTGGAGTTTTCTACCTTATCTCCGTAGTCGCCAATCAGAAGATTTGTCTTCTAGTCCATTGGCTCCCCAAGTCTCAACGCTGCCGCAGTGTCATCACCTTAAATCACTAGCATCGCAATGGCTTCTTCATTGGTGATCGGAAGCTTTTTCCTTTAGCCCATCGGTGCTCCAAATCTCAACACTGGCACTCTTCATCATTAGCTCATCAGCGATCGAGAGCTATGATAAATAATGCATCAGAACATTTTTTCTCAATGCTGCTATAGTTTCGGAGGTGAAACGAACTGAATTTATTGCTGCCAAAATTTGATTGACGAAGGGATCGAGGCATTAGTCTTCTATGCCACCAATGGACAGTCTTTCTATTCACCAATGCGCATTATCTTTGTTGCTTTTATTTTTCAAAACTTTATATGCTTTATTGTCGGTGATTTCGCTTTATTGCTATCATAGGTTAGTAGAATTTTGAATCAGAGTTTTAGTCCCTTATGCCACTGACACTACAGAGGGGCTTCATCATAAACTCGATGATCCTTAGGCTATATGTCTTCTGCCGTTGCGGCTCCTTAGTGGACTAAGTCGTCGCTCCATTGTCTTTAGTTCTTCCAACCACTGATGATTTTCTATTGTTCACGCTATCAGAATGCTTCTTGTCATTGAACGGTGCTTTAGTCTTCTATGCCATCGACATCGTGGAGGAGCTTCATTGTAAATGGGTCAATCTGTAGTCTGTCTGTCTTTCGATCGCCAAAGTTTTCATCTGGTCGCAGAAGCCATAGTCTTTCTTTCTTCCATCGTTGTGACTCCTTAGTGAACTAGCTCACCGCTCCGTTGTCTTTAGTTCTTCCGACCGCCGATGATTTTATATTGTTCGCGCTATCAGAATGCTTCTTGTCACTGATTGGGAACTCAGTTGTAAACTTCATCGATCTGTAGTCCTTCTGTCTCCCGCCATTGCAGCTCCTTATTGAACTATCTTGCCGATTGTTAGTCCTTAGAACCTCCAATCACTGAATTTTTCATCTAGTCGCGAAAACCATAGTAAGTCTATCTTCCGCCATTTTGGATTTTTAGTGGACTATCTTGTCGCTACGCTGTCTTTGGTTCTTCTAATCGCCAAAATGTTCATCTAACCGTAGAAGCTACCGTCTGTAAGTCTGTCAGTGGCTAATGAGATGTTATGATCCTCGCCCAAGCCACCAAAACTACAACTTAGTGAAATTTTTATCAACCACAGAGGCTTTCAAACTATTAGTGACATTCATATTCCTCATTGCGTGAATTAAATTCTTCATACAAAAATAAATTATCTTGGGAGATAACATAGCTGAATTAGAAATGCAAACAGTTGCACGGTGAAAACTGGACGCATGTAGAGCTGCTAAAATCAATTGTTGAGAGAAAAAATGTTCCTGAGAATTCAAACCATGTGAGGAACACCCAAGAACCTGCTATATTGCATCCTTGAACATCAAACCATGGGAGGTAAAATCAGCCCCAAGTGTTAGGAGCAGGTGTCTAGGCGGATGCAGAATGTCTCCAAATTTACTAGTTCTCTAAGGAGATGAGCATGTTGATAAAAAAGATAGGTAGAGAAGCCCTGGGACTGTGGACAGTGAATGATTGAGATCCATAATCTGATATAGCTTCAAAACTATCCAATAATTCACAAAATATAATATCAGCAATCTCATAAGAGAAAACTAATATCGAATCCTCAGCAGCAAAATTGAAGGAGACTTGCGGTACTTGATTTGTCACACCAAAATTGATGAAACCAGCGACAAGCATGAATGAAGGCTCTTGGAACTTAAAACTTGAACCAAATATCAGATCATATCCAAAAATATTCATATCATATCCAAATAAGTCCATATCAGATCCAAAAGTGTGGAATGAAATCAAATCCCCGGCAACAATTTTGAAGGAGACTTGTGGGACTTGATTTTTCACACCAAAATTGATGAGAGCAGCTACAAGCATTACTGAAATATCTTGAAACTTAAAACCTGAAAAAAATAATATCATATCATATCTAAATAAGATAATATCAGATCCAAATAAGTTCATATCATATCCAAGAGTTTGCTCCACCGAGATGGTAGATGCACAATTTTGTCCTTCTTCAAAATTATGAATATTGGTGCATGCAATCATGTAGGAAATTGTTGGAAGCTCAAGATCAATGAGAGTGAATGGATCAATATTAAAATATGAAATTATTTCCAAAATATACAAATATTTACAAAATATAATATCATCAAACTTATGAGAGAAAACTGACATCAAATCCCCAGCATAAATTTTGAAAGAGATTTTTGGTACTTGGTTCTTCACACTAAAATTGATGAGAATAACTACAAGTAGTACTGAAAGCTCTTGAACCCTATAACGAATTAATATCATATCATATCCAAATAATGTCATATCATATCCAAATAGGTTCATATCATATCTAAATAAGATCATATCAGATCCAAATAGGTTCATATCAGATCCAAGAGTGTGCTCCACCAAGAGGGTAGATTCACAGTTTTCTCCTTCTTCAAAACCTTGAATATTGGTGCATGCAATCATGTAGGAATTTTTTGAAAGCTCTAGATCAATGAGAGTGAATGGATCACTCCTAAAATTTGATATTATTTCCAAAATATCCAAAGAATTACTTCTATGCACACAAGCAACATCATTAGAGACAGGGAAATCAAACCTCTCTCCTTTTTCAGGAGCAATCGTCGATAAACTATGCACAAAATTTGTAATAGAAGAATCACTGGAGAATTTTTGCATAGAATGGAAGGAGAGTTTTTATTCAAAAATAGAGATTCAAATGTCTTCTTCAGGATCATCCATGTGAGGATATGAGACATCAAAGATCTCATACACTTTTAGAGCAGCAGGAGAAGGAGTCACTCCAAGGAGACTTTCTTCAATACGAATTGATTGTGAGGAAGATTATGCTTCTCCTTCATCTTGAACAACTTCATCAGAGAGAGTATAGGCCAAGACTTTTGAATAAGGAACTCTTGTGGCTCTGAATGTGCTCTCCAAATTTCTATAATAATTCTCATTGTACTGCTTCCCAGATGTTCTATCCATTTCTATCCATAGATCCTTTGGGTATTCTGTAGAATCAATAAGGTAGCACAAGCTTGGAGAAAAAGCCCCACATATTGCTCCAACAAATCTATCACTGTCGTTTTTTCGGTCATTCTCATATTCATAAGAATCTTTTCCAATTCCAATAGATACCTCATAGAGACCTTGTCTCTTTAGAGATGCAATCATCTTCAACTTCCATTCTGAATATCTTGTGGACGGAGTAAGAAGATGAATTGATAGTATCAAATCCATATGAAGTTGAACCTGTAAAATATCACACCAAAACAATAAAACATTTGAACTATATTAGAATCATACTTTTCCTCTCGACATGAACATGTTTTCAAGGTCCGTCACACCTGCACCTCCACTCTGAATGAATACAGACGAAGCAAATCAAGATTGGGGACTTATGTGGAAATGCAACTGCTTATGAAGTTCAATGGAGAGAAACAAACATGAAGCCTACTTGAAATGGATCTGAGACCTTGTTACAATTTTTGTTCCATTTAGATATTCAAGAAATGAGTCCACGAATTATTATTGCAGTAAAAGGCGAATGAAGATACACACTAAACAAATCAAACCACACAAGAAACATATGAGTATAGCTCAGATAATTACAGTATCGTTTTCATTAATTAAATTTGATGTTACAATGGTTTACATAAAGGAAGAATTCGAATCCATCAGGGAGAAATTCAAATATACCAACTAGATGTGACTGTACCTAACTGACTAGCTAACTCATTATGTCTCAATCAATATTGGAGTCCAAATAACTAACTCTAGATGTCTAAACAACTCACACAACTAGTAATAAACAATTAACCATGTCTAACTGAAGTTGTAGGTGAGCAAAGGAACCTAATCCACATTCAGCCATGCATAACTAGTGCTAATTGAATTGATTGTGATCTAACTAAATGTAACTGGAAATCAACTATGTTTAACTCATTCCAACTCCAACTGATTGAAGGAGGTTGGTTCCAGGAATCCCAGTGGCTCCCAAAATGTAGGGATTGATCTAGGAGGCACCTAAACTGATGCATACAAGTGCAATTAGTGTCAGATAGCCTCTAGAAGTGTTCCCCATGCTCTAGTAACGGGTACATGTGGCCCCATTAGGCCAAGTGGACCCAACGGTACTAGTGGACATAATTAATTAATTAAAACTCCTAAGTTAGGTTAAATTAATCTAATAGACAGTTTGATCAAGGGAGGATTAATAATCCTAACATTCGAACCCGCTTCTCAAAGGGAGAGGTCAGTTTATAATCTTAGCAATAATGAAGGAAACATTCATGGATACAATACATAGATACCTTGGTGGCTGAAAATGGATAGAATTTGTTGCTTGAATCCACCAATGGGTTGCACTGGAATCTTTTATACACCAGAATGGCACCTCTCCATCCAAGTGCCGACTTTCCTCATGTTGGCACACCAAAGGATAGCTATGGATTGAGGTTTTCCCAGAATACTATAGCTTTCCTTATTATGAAATACATTCTGCCTCTATCCAGCTAATTACTTTGCCATATTTGCCATGTTAGGATGTATTCGCGACTATCTTCTTATGCAACTCGCGCATCACTCGCGAGTCTCTCTTGTAGCAAGTCATGAATCCTTGTATTCGTGGGTTTCTCTTCTATATAGTTGCGAATCATTCGCGGATTGCTCTACTGCGGACTCGCGAATGTGTCTCTTAACATTTAAATATTAAAAAGCGCGTTAACTGGAGATTAGTTATGTCATTTAACTTAATTCCCTTAACTGCTGTAACTTCTCCAACCTTCGAAATACCTTATTTCACCCATATAAATATAGGTAGGAAAGGCCATGAGAAGGGACTTGAATTTCTGCATTGTTATGCTGGAGGAATCGAGACTCTCTTTGCCTACACCTTTGCCCTGGAGGTCTTCCCCTTGTGTTACAGAGCTTGGAGGCTGAGTTCTTTGGAGAAGAGAAGTAGTAGAACCAGATCAAGGTTTCGTGAGGTGCCAAACTTGAAGAGAAGGTATATTTGTACTTGTTTTCAAGATTAATAAAGATGCGATGTTTGTCTTCTTCCCAAATCATTGTTCAATGTGTGATTGAATCTCTGTTTATGATCATATGATGATGTTATTAAGATCATTAGTTCATGTTTATTTGATTATCATTGTTTTATATGTGGTCATAATGGTTTGAGGAAGGTATAACTTGTTTTGCAGGTCTCTTGGAGCGAGAGGAGCAAGAAGAGGATTGAAGAGAAATCTTGGACCAGCCTTCAGTTATTCAGGTGTGGACCTTTCTAATCTCTGATCTTGCTTATATATGCTTGCTGAACATTGTGCATCTCTCTTTAAACCCCAGTACGTTGATGGCCTCTTAAACCCTAGCCATAGGATACTTTCCTTTACAATAGAACTGGCGACTCCGCTGGGGATAGCCTTGTCTGCTTGGGGTTTTTCTCTTGATTTCTGTCAGCTTTTTGCATTGTTTCAGGTCCCTTTTTTGCCACTTAGGAACATCTTTCCAGTCTGATTACACATTTCCCCTGCCTTCTTTGGGTAGTTTTTGACCTTTTTGGGGATTTTTCTACCTATTCGCGAGTTGTTGTTCTAGACAGTCGCGAATACAGTCTTGTATTCGTGGGTTGCTTCACTGAACAATCGCGAGTCATTCGCGACCTGCCCTTATAGACAGTCGTGAATACTTCTGGAAGTGGGGATTTTTAAAGTTAAAGTTTGCTTGGTCTTTGCTTTGGGTAATCTTTGTTTCTGAGTGGATTTTCTTTATAAATGTTGTTTGGCCTATCTGGGTGCCCCTGTTAATCTCAGTTTGTGCTTTTTCGGAATCCCTTTGAGCCCTTTTTTTTTGCTTGGATTGTTTACTGTCTGCATGCTGAAGTATTTTGGCCGGTTTGGGTTGTAGGTTAAAGTGTCTTTTCTCAGACCTGTGTTCAGGATCTTGGGCTCTGTTTTTTCAGTCTGTCTTCTGACAGTGGCTGATTCTCACTTGCCTTTGCAAGCCTGCAGTGATTCTTGTCATTGCTTGCACCCAAGCTAGGGTTCCTAGCCTTCCTTAATTGGTTGTCTTTTGGTTCTGTTAGCCTGTGTGTTTCAGTCCTTCGCTTTTATACAGTTTATTTGATTCAAGTTCGCTCAAGTCTAGTGCATCTTAGGTGCATGCCAGAGTTGTAGCTTTTTATAACATTTGGGTTGTTCTTTGCTCTTCCTCCACCTCCTTTGCTTGGTATGGTTTTTGGCTCATGTTTCTGGTCAGCCTCTGTTAGTGATCTTTGTGTAATTTCAGAAACTTGTTGGTATGGGTTTCCTTCTTGTTTTGTTGATTAATCTCACCTTGCCAAAATAGTAGACTTGTCTTTTATACAAGCCTTCCTTCCAAGTAGGTCTTATACTGACTTTAGGGCATTCTAGAGTTTGTTTGGTGGTTGTTTAGTAGAGTTCCTTTTATCTTGTTCTTGTTATCTGCATGCTTTTGCTTTGTAGGTAGTTTTTCTTTTCCCCTTATAAAAGAAAATTAAAAAGAACTTGTTTTGGTTGCTTTCCCCCTACCTCTTTCTTTGGTTTGACCTTGTTGGACAAGGTACTGAGCAGCCTTTGTTTGTAGGTTTAGATTGATACTTGAGACTTCTTGGCCTTTGTTTATGTTAGTCTTTATGCTCAGTCTTTTCATTCCAAAGTTGTTGGATTGTTTACCCTTGTGAGCCTTCCTTTCAAGAGAGGTCTATATTCAACTTTAGGGAAACCTAGGGTTTGTTTTTGGGGTGCAAAGTAGTTGTCTATCTCCTTTTCTTTCAGTATTTGATTGCTTTAGTTGATAGGTTTTTTTTTATTTTGCATTTTATAAAAGAAAAAAGACAAAAACATCTTTGCTTTATATGCATATAGATTAGGCTGTTAGTCTAGATTGCATAGCATAGCAATGTTTTTGAAAAATTTAAAAAATGTAAAAAGATTTGATCTTTTTTGGCTTTCAAGTTTCTATTTGAAAATATAAAGAGAATAGTTTTTGCTTTTTGCATTTCATTTCTCTTTGCTTAGTCATTTTGTTTCAATTTTGATTCAAAACACCACATAAGTTTCATGCCATTTACCCTCTGACTAAGAAACAACCCATAAAATAAACGATATAATTTTTAAAAATTTAATAGTAACATTTATTTTATAGGGTCATACACCAACTAGCTTAGGCTAGACTTGTGGGCTAGGGAGTTTTAACTCCCCACAAGTGTTAAATTCAGACGTAGTTGGCCTATCACTAGGTAAACCCTTTTCTACATTGATTGTTTCTGGGAAGCTCCTCTCAAACGGGAGTTAAGCACTAGGCTGCGTGGAGGCTTGAACAGAGGAGATAACCCTCCGAATCCTAGTCAAAATGTAACTCAGGACTTTTACGCATCTAGGGATTTTGTCCTAGACAGAGTTTCGGGCTCAGCTACCCTGCCCATGCATACGAGTTCGGCTGACGACTGTCCCCCCAGACTATCAATTTAGTTAAGGTAGCCTCTAGTCTCTGTGACATCTAGGGTTCATACACAGGTACACCGAAAGGTTATTTCTGGTTGACCTTGGACGGGCTTGGAAGGTAACCCTAGTGGAAAGTGCAGGAGGGTGGTGGGTGATTCCTCCACTTGTGCCTGAGAACCACCTCAAGGATGCCAAGTAATCGTTCATCAGCTTTCTTCTGGAAAGTGCATCTTATACTTGTTTGTCTGTTTGGGATTTAGGAATTTTTAGTGAGTGCTGTGTGGTTTGTCTGTACTTAGTGTGCCTTTAGGTGTATGCTTTGTAATTTTGGTTGCTTATCAACCTCATACTTTGTCTCTTGTTTTGAAACTATGGCTAGCACCCCTTTGAACACCAACCAAGAGATCCCCATGATGGGAGCACCTTGTCCTATTCCTCTCATAAGGAATGTTGGTGTTCCCTTGATGGCCACCTTGAATATTCTGGGATTCACCCTAGGGATACCGGTGTGGTTGTTTTCCACTCCAACTGTCTTGAATGCTCCTGATGCTTCTCAAGTAAGCTCCTTATATCAAGGGCATCAAAATACTGCTACCCCTTCACTTGTAGTTAGTTCTCCTCCTCCTTCTACCTCATGCGGTGAAAGTGCTGATACTAGTAACCGGCAGTCTAAAAGGAGTAAAATAAGGAGGAATAGGAAGAAAGCACATAAGAAAGGGGGCACCCGTTCAAACTCTGCAAGTCAAGTTGAACTTCACCACCCAGCCTTTGTTGTTCAGGCTGGGGGCACCCATCCAACCTCTGCAGGTCATGTTGGATCTAGTCGCTCAACCTCTGGTGTTCACGTTGAGTGCACCAGTTCAACCTCTGGTGTTCAAGTTGAACCTTCCTATCCAACCTATGTTGTTCATGTTGGATCTATCCATCCAGCCTCTAGTGATCAAGCTGGTGGGATCCTTCCAACCTCTGTTGTTCAAGTTGGATCCATTCACTTAGCCTCTGGTGTTCAAGCTGAGTGCACCCATTCAACCTCTGGTTTTCAAGTTGAACCTTCCAACTTAGCCTCTGGTGTTCAAGCTGAGTGCATCCGTTCAACCTATGGTTTTCAAGTTGAACCTTCCCATCCAACCTCTGTTGTTCAAGTTGGATCCAGTCACTCAGCCTCTGGTGTTCACGCTGAGTGCACTCGTTCAACCTCTGGTTTTCAAGTTGAACCTCCCCATCCAACCTCTGTTGTTCAAGTTGGATCTGTCCACCCAGCCTCTATTGTTCACGCTGGGGGCACACACTCAACTACTGCAAAGCATGTTGATCCTAACCATTCAACCTCTGTTGTTCATGTTGATGATGCCCATCCAACCTCTGCAAGTCAAGTTGGACCCAGTCTCTCAGCCTCTGTCCT
>LPNX010829381.1:222210-256688 GCA_001517045.1 Pseudotsuga menziesii | reverse complement strand
TCAACTGTTTTCTCAAATCCATCTTCTGAATTATGTTCTTATCTTCAAATAGCTTGATCAAGGAATCAAACATCTTCGGTGTCTTTAGGGAAGACACTTGCGGTACAAGTTGATCCGTGATTGAATCAACAATGATTTGCTTGGCCTTGATCAAGTTCTTCTTGTGTAAGGCTTTGAGGCTCATCTCCCTTTAGAACTGGAACCTCTCTACTCATGTAGGTGTCCAATTCATTTTCTTCAGAAAGATCAAATACTTCCATGCTTGGAAGTTTTCAACTTCACCAAGCTTATCATCAAGCTGATGTGATAGATCACTTTGAAACAAGAACCTCAAATACAAATAGCAAAAGATTAGATCTTACCGATTTGAGGTGTCCGTCCTACTTCCAGAGCTAGCTGATCTAGGGTTTGTCAGAGAAACCCTAATTTTCAAAACTTCGAATCTTTTAGATTTGATTGGATAGAAAGATAGATCTCTTCAAATGGAGCTATCCAATGTACTCCTTTTCTGAAAACAGTGGAGGGAAGCTCCCGGAACAGGAAGCCCTAGTTTTCCAATTTCTTCTGCAGAAATGCCTGTTACTGTTTCTGTGATATCTCCGAAATTGCTACTCCTCTGTGTCTGAAATTTTGCACTGAGATAACCTCGCATGTCCCTGATCCAACACCATAGGTTTCATCAGAATTGGTTTCACCAATTGGGATTTATGATCATTTGCCCAAGGTGACCTGTTACAGGACTGTTCAGAACAGTGAAGTTGTACGGCATGCCACATGTCACTGGTTCATCTTCAGGTTCGGAAATTCAGACCACAGAAAGTACAGTCCGTGCTCTTTCTGGAACATCTTCAGGAATTCCATTTGGACCTTTGTAGCCCATGCTACAGCAATTCTCCCCAGGTGTCCTGTTTAGGGATGAATTCTGGAAGAGGCTGGAACCCTAACTTGGAGGGATCATATCTCCCAGAATATAGCGAATCTGAGACTGAATTTTGGACACAGTGTAAATCAAGATTTTATCTTCGGCCTCTGCAATTTTCAACTCCTGAGCCTTCGCCAATCTCAGGATATAGCGAATGTACCAAAACTTAGTAGTTTTAGTATTTAGGGTTTTTCCAGATTGGGGTCAAACTAGGGTTTGACTTTCCCGGAGTTTCACCCAACCAAATTTCTTGATCCAGGTCTCTAAACTTCGACTTTGATGAGGAGAACAATCCTATGCTGGGCTCACTCAAAAATTCTTCTTCTGTAGAAAGCCCTAATTTTCCACACCAAAACTGAAAATGCTTGAAATCAAATTCCGCTTCGACAGAAAGATGCGCCCTTCAATGGAGAGTCAATCTAGCCTTCTTTTGCTGATCGATCATGGATAGAGACCCAAAAAATAAGAAGCCCTAGATTCTTTAGCTGCACAATGTCTTCTTTCAGGGTGGCTCTAATACCATGTTGAATTTTCATATGCTAAGCTAGATCATTAGTATTTCATTTCGATTTCATAACAAAAGCATATAAACAAGATCACTGAAAGATAGACAAGCATAACCATACAAAAGGAGAACACAAAGATTTATCCTGAGAAAACCCTAAAGGGAAAAACCCAGCAAAAGCTTCCTCAATTAAGATGCCCCAAAATATAAAAGATAAAACCAACAAGGAGATCAAAGCCTGATCCTCCTCCTTCTCCAGCTACTTCTCTTCTCCACTAATGCACTACACAAGTGAGAGTGTGTGTGTCTCAAATGAGGAGCACCACACCTCTATTTATATTCATCCGTTCACTTGAATTAACTCATCCGACATGTAGGCTCGAGTTAATCATGTAGGCTCGAGTTACCCATGGAGGCTCAAGTAACCACACTGGGGGGCTAATGACCCACCTTTACAAATAGAGGGGACAAGCTCATGACTCTTATTAGTTCTTCCGATTAGAAGCATCGGGGTACAAGATAATACAAGTGGTTCTCCCGGTAGGACCATCGAGGACCACAAAAGATACATATAGAATATTCTTCGAAGTTACAATATTTCAACATAGTTTACACCAAGGGGTAGGGATACCATCCACGAGTATGGGGAAGTATCCCTCAAGTTTCCTCATGAAGTTTTCCTTGGAAAAAAACCTACCTTTAATTCTTAAATAAGAAATCAACAAATTTATAGAGTAAGAGAACGAGGGTTATAAATTTATTTACATGCCTTCAAATGGGCACAAGAATATCTGCTACAACTCCAAATTCTTCATATGCTCAATGATAAGAGTGTGCACAATGAGGCAAATGAAGGGGTGCATCTTTAAATAAATTAAGGTTGCATTTTAGAAAGGGTTTTCATATTAAACACTTCTTTCCCTTTTTTGGAGTTTTAGAAAAGAGGCATGCAGATCGAGAATGTACAAAATTGGCTTGTTTGGGTACAAATTGGTCCAAAACCAATTTGAAGGATCGGTATTTGTTGAAATGGTAAAGAGATGATGGATCTATGTTGAACATTTAAACAAACTCTAATCCAACATAAACCTTAAAAAAAATATCACATAAAGAGAACTTAGAAGTGAACCCATGAACAAAATATATGGTTGCTACCTATTACACCTCATATTGTATGAGATTTCACATTGTAATTTTCATCACATTGATAAGATCGGTAGCTGGTACCTTTGGAGCATAGGATGGGCATGGGGGCATATACATATTCATGGGACCTTTTCTGTTCTTGCCATTCTTCATGGAGGATTTTGGTGGAGGTTGCTTCAGCTGCATATCATGTATCTTCATCTTGTTGGTGTGACTATTCTTTAGTTGATCATTGTTGGGAAGATAATCTTATTATCCACCTTGCTCATGATGTTCTAGTCACTACTCTCACTTGATCGTTGCATGGTGGGTTTATGAATTTTATTAATTGTTTGTGTCCTCATGATGGTGTACTTTCCTAGTGTTTTTCCTTGATATCACTCCTCTTCCATGACCATTCCATCATTGTACCTAGGTAACTATCATATTTCATAGCTTCTCGAAGAAGCTCAAATTGGAAAGCTGCATCTTTGCGCTTTCCTGAACAATCAATAGCTCTAAGAAAGAAAGGCCCTTCTTGGCATGTAACTATGATGTTGATAAGCGGACATTTGGCAATGTCTGTCCACCCGTCCATAACAATGGAGCAACCTTTCTTCACCCATGTTAGTCTCATATTTTCTTTTTGCATAGTAATACTGGACACTTGCCTTTCTAAAATAACTGTCCTCAACTTATGTTCACCTGGTGGCACATATGAAGGTCCCAATGCTGCAATTGCCTGGACCATCTCCTTATAATAAGGAGAGCGACTAACATGAAATGGAATTCCATTGGCAAAAAGGAATTTGCCAATGGCATCATCTGTATCATTACGATTCAACCTACCATACATCCCTGAAATAGTTGGTCCTATTGCACATGAACGAGAAGAGCCCTTCTTTGAGGATGTCGTAGCAAGAGATAGTGGAGGCATAAGGTTGGATGCTTTAGTTCTAGATTTCCTTTTGGACTTAGAAGCTCCCTCTAGGGCCTCCACATTGTAGCTAGAGAAGGTGCCCTTTGTATCCGCAACCATTTGCAACCTCAAAAGGTCAGATCTTTGTTGCATGTTTAATTTTGTGCAAACATTGACTCCTTTTCCACCTATTCCCAATAGGTGTTGCTTAATCCGACTGTAACTGCCAACCCAACGATAGCCACAAACATTGCATGTCCAATGACGTGAACCACCACCTCGCTTTGCCATAGATTGGGGCATGGTTGCACCTACTTTTGTTACATATAACAAAAGTGGTTTTTTGGGATCATATGTTCCCTTGGCATATTCAACCATTGCCCTTGGTAGATTGTCACCTTGGCTGTCCAAATTAACAGACCTGGATGAATTACTTGCATCTCCACTTCCAACCTCTGCCCCACTTCCAACTTGACCCTCAACATGAGTCTCAGAATCTGAATCATTGCCACTATCACTGTCACTGCTACCACTGATATTTTCGAAATGACTCATCTTTTTATGGTTTTTAACTTTTATGAACAACCTGTAATCTCAACACAAAAACCTAAAAATAAAAAATAAAAACAGAGCTAAGCAATGAGAGGCTCATGGCACAGCTCCTGTCATACTGATAATTTAATTTATAAACAGTTTTAAAATAAAAATTAAACTAGTAAATTACTAAATACTAGTAACTAAATAGACTAAATGGCAGGCTGTGCCCCATTTATTTGGGATCTCAGGGTTTTTCCTCTATCTATAGTTGATTTAAATTTTTTTCCTATGGCCTGTATGTGAGATTTTCCTGGTCTCTGTTTTGAGACTGTTTCTTCCACAGTTACAAACAGCAGTATAAAAGTTCAGAACTGTTTAAGAAAAGTTTTAAGGAAGATACAGGAATAAAGCAGATTTTAATAAGGGTTAGGAGGCTGTATTGTCACCCTGTCTTGACCTTCTAAAGAACCATGAATCTTTGATTTGAGTGAACCTCAGCCATGAATCAAACAATCCTGTGACAGTTCAGAGGTATTGAGGGTTTATTGTTTGTAGCCCAGTTTTAACTTTTTTCATACATGCACAGCAACCAGCCTTTAGAGACTTTATAAAAGCATTCAAAACTGGAGTTTACTGTTTTTATTTTATAGGGGTAAAAGCCTAAAAGGGTGTGTTTTTCACACAGTGAATGGAGGACTTGCTCCGAACATCCAAGATAATTAGTATAAGGTGCATGACTCATCTCATCTAGTCATATAAGTTTCCCTTCATAATTAACCTTTCATTTATCATAATTCATTTTCCATGTGTGAACATGCCAAAGTAGTTTGGAGCCCGGTGGGTTATCTCAAGTGATTGAATGCTGTGAAAAGCAAGCAAAAGGTCTTGAGGTCAAATCCCTGGGTGGCTATGCATATAAAGGGCCTCACTCAATGTTCCCAACGGGTTAGGTTGCCTAATCACTGCAATTGAACGGTTTACCTTGGGTACCATCCTCAAAATTAGGAAAGTGGCTGAGGATTTCCCATGATGCGTTACATTGAAAAAAATTTGCCAAAGTAGTTTAGGATATTTTAATTACTAATTAATTAAACCCAAACCTTAGGCTCAATGCTACATCATTGGCCTATCAATATTCATATGTTACAAACCTTCATTAATAAAGCCTCATTCCCTAACTTTCATCTTGAAAAGTTTTAATTTTTCACTAGTGAATGCAACTTATGTCCCATGTGGTACAACATATGAGGGTAGTGCTCCCCCTTTGGTTGCCCCCTTTATAAATTCGTTGGGCACACATGTTGAGCAGGTGGTTGAGTTTGCACTTGTTTTGAAAGGTTAGTTATGCATGCACCCTAGCTGTTTTTAACACTTCTATATATTCACACTCATTCATTCACCTAACCTTATCCACTAGGGGGTCTACTTGCATCTTGCATTGGGCTTGTTCCCACATTGTTTCATCTTGTTGAGAATTAAAATGACTTTGAACTAGTTCATCCTATTTTTGGAGGAGAGAATAGAGTCCACTTCATCCATTTGACTTGTCAACCATGGTTTGTTAAATCTAACTAACTCCAATGTTTTATTATTGTTGGTCTTGTCATGGATTTAATGAGACAAATATTATATTTTAGTGTATGAGATATCTAGATCGCTCTGTTGACCACCTAACCATTTAGGTGGGCAACCATGTACCATGTACCTTGAAGATGGGAAAGATGTGAAATCTCCTCTCATCTTTTCTCCATGAAATTTCCGCACCCCTACATGGGAATTTTGTAATGATATGTTAGCATGAGGGTCGTTTTTTGTAGAACTTGATTGCCTAGGACTTTATCATTAGGGAAGTCCTTTCATCGAGTGTTTTTTCACTTGGATAATTAAAATTCATTTTCAATGATTTTAATTATCTGAGTTTTTCACTCAAAATTTCCCCCAAAGCGGTGAAAGGCATTCTAAGGATCGAGTCCATGTGGTGATTAAGGTCTAGGAATGTTGTATATTACCATGCTAGACATTATCCACACTCTCGCGGAATTTCATTAAGTTTTGCATAGTATTTTTAATTTTTTGTGAATAAAAAATGTCCCTCGACATAAAAAAATTGTAATGTAAAGAGGGATAAGTGGCTCCTAATGCCCATAAATAGAGGTATGGGTACTCAAAATAAATGGCATAAGACCCCCTACGCCCCCAAGTTTGAAGTAATTTTGACATGTTTTCTAAGGTTTTGGACATGTTTTCCTAAATCAGTCCAAAAAATCAGGAAAATTGGCCATTAATTAGAATGACAAAATTTTGTAAACTGACTAAAGTCACTTGCAAAGGAGAAATTAAGTTTCCAAATGTTATATTATGTTCCTAAGGTGACATTAGAGACAAAAAGGGCCCCCCCATGCAAGTATTTCTTAAGTTTGAAGTTGCCCTCTTTAGGAAGTGTGCCCCCCTCTCCATGGGCCCTCCCCTCTCTCATTTGACAAGTGGCAAGCATGCACATGGGGTCCCCTCTCCCTCTTTTCCTATTTAAGGAGGCTGGCCCTCCTCATTTGGGTTACAATCCCTTTTTTTCTCAAGATCTTGCTATTCTTGCTCTCTCTTGCTCTCATTTTGAGAACTATTTTGTAATTTCCAGCTATTGCGATCAATAAAGAAAATTCTTTGGGGGAGATTGAGTGTTTTGCTCATTGCAGGTAATTTGCTCCTGTTTTCCATTGCTATCATATGCCATTGGAGGCCAAAGAAGCAAATTGTTTTGTTTGGTGAGATCTATTGCATTTTTGTAGTAGATTTTATGAGTTTTTCTTCCTTGTATTTGAAAAGTTCATGCATTTCTCGATTGAATAGTATGATTTTTCAAGTCATTGTTAGGAACTCACCTCTCTTGTTTGTGTAAAACAAAATCTTTCAAGTTGGAGGTTATCTACAGTGAAGAGTGGGATTCTTTGGTTAGATGCCCCACTTCTTCAATTTGAAGAGCAAAGGGCATTCTTTTCTCACACATTTTCTCATAAATTTTGCAAAGAGCATTTTCTCTTTAAAGCACCATTAGATCTTGTTAAAATCTTCATTTTTACAAGTCATTTGAAGTGATTTACTCTGTAAAGTTTTTTGTAAAATTTGTATGCTTGAATGCAAGGTGCCCCAAAGTGATTTTGGGCAACATTTACTTTTTTTGTGCTTGCTGTTTTTTGCATGTTTTTAGCAGCACAAGGGGAAACTCTGTCAAAATTTGGGCAGAAAATTGTGCAAAGGACTCTCGAAAGCTACCACTTCAAAATCCATTGCCCAAAGGGGCCAAATATCTTCTCTTTCTCGTATTTCCCCAAATTCTAAAGCGTTGAAATTTCATAAATTTCATCATTTGTAACAAATTCAAGAGAGTCTTTTGAAGTTGATTTTTATTTTATTTTAAGAGCATTCAAGTTTCTTTCCATTTTGAGCCATCCCTTGCATGCAAAGGAGGTTGGGTTTTCCCACACTTGCATTGCAAGCGAAAAGAGGCTAAATTTAGGTGTTTAGCTTTATTTCATTTACTTTCATTGTTTGCCACATTTCTTTGCTAGGAAGAAAGTTATGTGGCTAGGTTGAAATTTCAATTTATAAAGTTTTGCCATCAATTGTTTACAAGGAAGTTGGGTTCTCCCACCCTTGCAAGCAAAAAAGGGCTAGGTTAATTTGCTTTCTTTTTGCAATTTTATTTTTTGCCACACCCTTTCCATTCAAAAAGTGTGTTGTGAGGCTAGTGTAGTTTGTAATTTTGATTCAAATTATTCTTTTGTGCCCACACCTTGCAAGTGAGTTGGCTTTGTCATCCTTGCAATATCGCGTTGGCTAATATAGTTAAATCTTTTTAAAGTTATTTTATTCTTTATTTCAAAGCAAATAACCATTGCCCCAATCATCGCCCCATATTCACTCCCCTTGTTGGTTGGTCTGACTCTAGGTGACAAGAAAGGGAGAAGATTTGAGTTGGCTAGATTAATAGAAACCCAACTTTTATCTTGATGAGAAATTGAGAAAAGAAAGGTTGACCTGTAGAGCTAGAGGGGTAGAAGTTGTTGAAAGCCTCGTGGCACTTCGTGTCCTCCTATTGAGCACCCAGCAATCTTTGAGATTGACTTGCGGAGCTAAAAAGGAACCTTGTGTTCTCTTGTTGAGCACCCAACAATCTCTCTCAAATCAAAAGAGACATGTGTTCGGGGTAACACATTAGCTAGGTTGTGCATTTCATGTTTCAAACATTAATCCCCTAAGCTAAAGTGAGACTTAAAATTAACCTAAAATTTACAGGACCACTTGCAAAACATTTCAATTGCTTGACATTTCGTATTTACTTTCAAAGCATTTCATTAAAGTTATTTTATTTCCAGCAAGTTATCTTCATTTCTGGATGTTTTAAAGTCTAGAAGTGAAATTATTACAATTCTTTTGTCTATCTTGTATAATTCATTTTCATTAAGCAAGCATTGGTTTATTGACTCCATTTAAGCCCAATAGATAAGGCACTGGTATAGTCATTGTTTTCATTGTTTCAATCTTTAAAACATTATTTAGTTGAGTTTCAAGTTGGTTTGATTGTCATCAATTTATTTGTTGCATATTGCATGATTGCTTGTCATATAAATAATAATTTTAACTCCCAATTAAAACCTTTGAGAAACTTAGTAAGTAGGGACTACCCCCCTTGACCTTTTGGGAGTTGGGAATCGAGGTGGCATTGAGTTCTAAACTCATAGTTGCCCCTCAAGAACACGCCTAGCGCTTGGGAGACTTTCTGTGGTTAATTCTGTTTTAGGCAGCAAAATTGGGAGAGTCAGGTGCTAGCCTCAAATCCACAGCTACAAACATTCAGACATCCACCAACAAATGTTTGATTCCAACCATAGGACCTTCTTCTAGAGGATGACCCATTACCTTTTCTCATAAAAGGGGTAGAGGGAATCAATAGATTTGATTGATCATTGTAGATGACTCATGACAATGAGATGCATTTATTGTATATTTGACGTAATTTTGTATTGCATATTCAGTTTTGAAGATCGACAAGTCACTCGATCAATATCTATTATCAACAGTTAATGTATGATCATTGATGTATCATTTGACATCTTATACATTTTATACATCAATTCTTCTTTTCATGTTTATCCGGCATTGTGATTATTTGATGTTGCTAGTTTATAAAAAATAAAAATGAATTTCCTCTGAATTTTTTGAGTTTAATGAATTTTTCTCCAATTTGTCTATACCAAGTTCATGACCCCTGACGATTTTTTGTGGATGTCAATATTTGCAAATTACTAATTGTTACACAAAACAGATCAAGTTGTAAAGATGATTCCTGGTGCAGATGTATAATCAGTGCAGAAAAATATCACAATAAAGCGAAAATATAGTTTTGATTCCATTATGTGTTAGGTTAAAGAAAAAGCTACTGAATGGATGCTCATATTAATTGATTCTTTCCATGTGAAAATTCATATAGACATTCTCCATAACCGAGGCAGATGGAAGTCTGCTACATTTTTTATTAAGCTGGTTACTCTCTCTAGCAAACCATTTCAGGTGCATCCAATATTACACTTTCAAAAGCTTATGGTTCAGACTTACACAAAAAATTTGCTAGAAAACTAAAAATGCATGAAGGGCAATTGTACTCACATTAGCTTCTGCAGCAGGGTTTATGTTGCCACTAGCAAAAAATGAACCGCCGAGTATGACTATCTTTTTCACTTTGCTTGCAAATAACCTATCCTTTTTAACTGCCTATAATAACAAATCAAAGTTCCATTAAACCTTGCACAGCATAAAAGTTGTTGTCAGCCCAGTCCAATATCAATTTTCCCCATCTAGACAATCAACATAGAGCACAAGTGGTAAACTAATTATGCCATCGATAGAATAGAAGAATATTAAGAATAAAAGCTGACTGAAGCGATCATTAGCAACAAAGAACATCACTTACCAAAGCAATATTTGTTAATGGTCCTAATGCAAGAATGATCACTTCACCCGGAAATTCAGACACTTTGTCAACTAGAAATTCACAGGCGTTTTTGTCGATCTTCTTGTTTTTTGGAGGAGGAGGAAAAGTATTCCCTAGCCCATCAGATCCATGAATAAAATCTGCAATAAAAGGTGGACCTCTCTGAAAATAAGAAAACAGATTTCATGGATTAGAAAAAAAGAACTAAAGAGAGAAAGAAGTAGAATAGACAGAAGCTAATGGATTAACTGGGGAGAAAATAGCTTTATAAAAATACAACTCAAAGGATAAGAAAAGAAAATGAACAAATAGGGGTTGCACTTTTTTTTCTTTCCCCTTTTCAAGCATTCTATTATTCTGTGGGGATGGTATCTGTGAATTATTGTTTTTAAACTAAAATCTAAATTCCACAGAAGGAAACTTCTAGTAGTACAAGTTGAAACTATTACATACTATTTTATATTATTGCCTTGTATAAATGTTGAAAACAATGAAATGAGGAATCTCCTGTTTGAGACATTATTTTCCATGCTCAATTATGTTTACCACAAATAGCTAGAGATTTGCTAGCTACTCTCCATTCTGCTTAATTTATCTATATGCATTCTGCTCATTCTTCTTAAATTAAAACACTACAGCCTTGTTTGGAAAACTTCTCTGTCCTGATTCTAATTAAAGTTTCCATAAGCATGGGATTGGCCTCTACGAAGACATTACATACTTGGAAACCTTTCTGAAAGTGGATAATACCTAGTTATTTTCCTGTGTCTAGTTGGTTTAACGGTTAACCTCTGCCAACAGATTCCATGCCTGGAAACTTCTGAAAGTTGGTATAATGTTGCTTCCTGATTGTGTTTTACTTTTTTCCTTCTTTATTTCTTTTTCTTAGGATCGTTTTCCATTGTTGAATGCCAAGTTGAAGTCCCCTAGGAAGCTTGGTTTCTTATATATTTGTATCCATCTCTGAAACTCAGATATGGTATACTTTTCTAGCAAAATGGGATGAAGTTTTTACTCCATGGCTTCCTTTCCTGATATGGATATCCATTTCTGATTCCTCCTTGCAACTCAGATATGGTATACTTTTCTAGCAAATTGGGATGATGTTTTTACTCCTTGGTCTCCCTGCCTGATACTGATCAACCACAAAGTAATACATTATGCTGACAGAAAACGTATTAGAGAACAACCAACTACTTTTGTTTTATATATCTGACCAAGATGTTATTTGGTGAATTGGGACCATTATCAGAATTGGAGAAGTAAAAATGTGTATAATGAGTCTCATCAGAAACAATAAGTATCTACCAAATCAATGTTTTGTGCAAATTTTAACCTGGAACATAAAGTTTGTATGTTCACTCAGTTTTCTTTCATACTGTCCTAATGTCCTAACTCATGATGCCATGGCCTGGGCAAATGTTACGATTGAATCTCCCCTTAACTAACAAGAAGGGAAATTACAAGAGAAATCTACTATTAATAAGAAATTAAAATTCTGGAACTCTTAGTATTTGGAGCACTTAAACTAATGACAAAGATAGAGAATGTGCTTCTTGATCTACCTTTGTAGTCACTATTGGACTTAAGCAGATAAAATCTGGAGAATGTAGCTCAAATTTCTTTCGCCAAGTCCTTGGTCAATTTTTCCTTTTCTAGCATCTTTACTCCTGAATTGAAGACCTTAATTGGATGGCTAGCTTGAAACTGTCACATCAAAAATTGGCAATTTACATACAAATTCAACTGATGATGATTTTGTATTTTATGCTTATCTCCACCTAGCCCAAAGCCCATAGTTTCTGTTTCATGAGAGGCATTCTCCTTGGGGCCTTGGTTCTCATCAGTGCTAGGCTGCTAGCACTTTTATATCTGCACAACAACTTAGTATTCCACTCCTTCATTTTAGATCTTAGATCTTATAGATTAAATCTGTTTTTATCTTGATTTTATAGGACTGGCCTTTGTGATCCCACTTTGTATCAACACTGATGTACTTAGTAATTCCATTGACCTATTTTGTTGTCATTTGATAGACATTAATAAAATTATCTTATCTTATCGTATCATATCTTAGGGTCTTTTGCTGTTATTTTTCTATGATGCAATTTCCTTGAGTTATCTATCCTTGCACACTCTCAAATGTGCATTTTGACATCTTGGATCTTTCTAGTCAAACTGGTAGACCCTTAGTCCACATCTGAACCCCAAGTTAGTGCTTTAGAGAATACTTGGGGCTACCTTAGTCTCCATGCAGCTCCCCTAGTCAAAGTCAAAATCCCTGCCTTGTTTACAAGTTTCCTCCACCTGTCAAGATCATCTCACTCGCTCATGTTGCTTTAATCCCACCACTATTATGCAATCAAGACAGTGTTTCCCAACAGGGTTGCACACACCATGAAGGATGGCGGGGATTTGATCATTGCTTATAAAAAATAGTTGTAGCTTATTCTAGTTGTGCTGGAGCATACCTAATACCCTAAACAGCCATGAGAACTGGAGGCCAATGCATTCTATAACTAAATTCATGCTATTTTATGTTCATTCTCTTGTTCTCATGGTTCGTTATCCCTTGACTCCATCCAAAGCTTCCTTTAAGAGTTTCTACTCCACAACATTATGGGGACTTTGCTTAGTTTCCAGTATAATTTTAACTTTTTTCTGCAGTCATGCTGTTACACCTTTCTAGTGATGGGAATCCTTGCTTCCATCCATTTCATTTGTAAGGACTTTTCATAGAAACCCCTCCATTCATGGAAACAACGCTCAATGAAGTGTTGGGACATCACCAAGTGCATTTGGGTAATATTCTCAGGGTTGTGACAACACAGCTGCATAAGGCTCCTTTGCACAATTTTTTTCCTTCCTCTTTGCATGCAGTTGGATGAGGAAATTTCCTTGGTTGTTTGCATATTGTTTGCTTGAGGCTTCCTATGTTTGTTTTACTTCTTGAAGTTGTTCATGGAAGGTATATGCTCCAGACATTGAACATTCCTTTCACTGTTTCTTTCTTAATTACACACATTAATTAGGGGAGAAATTAAGGAATTTAAGTCTTATAAGTAAATAGAAACTTTGGATGTTCTGATACTCATTTTTACTTAGCCCCAAGTTCCACTCAAAGAATCTTTTTGTTGTGATTGAGTATCATCCTATTGAATGAAATAAAACCCCTTGTCCAATGTAATCTATTGACCTTCCTCTATAGAAATTGATAGCCTACCTTGTTGTGAAATGTCCCCAATTTTGGTTCCCCTGTTCTCCACTTGGAGATAGCTCCAATAGGCTATAGTCAGTGAAATCAAGGAGTCATAATTGATGTCACTTAGCTAGAAAAGGTGTTTTATTTCTAAAAGTGACTAATAGCATTTTAGATGGTATTGGGTGTTCCATGGTATGGGCTCCGGTGAAGGATAAAAAGAGGGGCAACACCTCACTTGGGATTATGATATGAATATGTTTTTAATTTGATCTCTTGATCAGGTGCTCTTGGAGCTAAGGTTTTTCGTTGGAGGTTTTGGCAAAACCTCTACCATCTTTGTTTGGATTCGGTGGTGCAAGATCCACCCTAGCTAGACATAGGGGAATCCACCCAAGGTTTCCATCAAGCCACATTTTGCATTTTGTCTTCAGACTTGGGCTTAGCGATCTACTTATAGATTTTTCCTTGGAGGGCTAAGTTACCTTGACACTGGTCCGATTAGTTGGAGGAGGGGCTGATTTCTCTAGTCAATGGGACGGATTTCTGATGAAGGGGTTGCATTCTCTCTTAGGGCTGAATTTCTTGCTGAATAGAGGCAGAATTGGTAGGGGCCAAGTGTCTTCTTGCAAGGACTTGGCACTTGAAGATTCATTGGGGTTTAGAAGAGGGGTCGACTTCATCATTGGGAAAAGTCGTGGCCCAGCTCATTATAGTGAGGATCTGTGGTTGTAGGAGATGATTCATGGCCACTAAAGTTTCGTTGGAATTGGAGGGGAGGGTCAAGACTATTCCCTTGTGGATTCGGTTTTAGAGGCTATGGAAGGAGTGCGAAAGGGGTCGCTCTCTTATTTGTTGATGTGTGGCTTAGGAAGAGGTCGTTGTAGTTGTTGGAGGGAAGGACGTAAGCTAAGAAGCAAGCCATGAGGACTTTGGGGGGAGTGTGAATTCCACAAAGGGAGGGCATGGGCCTTGGGGGAGCAACTACCACAAAACGAAAAACGTGGGTTTCGAAGGGTGCGTAAGTTTCCTTAAAGCCCACTCTTGAGTTACACAGTATATTATTTTCTTTTATTCAAACCCCAATTTAATTACTGGCAACCACAAATGAATTTCTTCACAAATATTGCAGCGGAAAATAAATACTGAGAAAAATAGAACAACAATCACATCAATAGATCAATAGAGACACCTATATTTTTGGGTATAAAAACCCCCGAAAAAACCCAAGATGGGAAAACCAGTGTAGCAGTCTGAGAAGATATTTTTATTAGAAAGATATAGAATGAACAATACAATCCGAAAATCGATTTTACCCAACCTGGCAAAATCGTACAACCAAAACTCACAGAGAAATCCCCAACAAGATCATACGGCCTTGCGACACCCTGTACGAACTCTACATCACCCGCACGGCCTCTGCGTCACTATACGAATGTTGACATCTCTCGTACGGTCTCCTGCATCACCTGTATGGTCGTGTACGATTGTGTGCGTCACGCGTACAGCTGCCTGCATCACGGCCTCTACGTCATCTTTAGGGCCTCCCTACGTCATTGTGTACAACCTCTGCAATTTGCCTGTATTTCCCTGTCAACCTATGGATGAAAGTTCTTCAGTCTCACTCTCTACAAAATTCTCCTGCCAACTTTCTTTCTCACTCTCTGACTGAAAGCTATGAGCAAGAAATCTCTCTCTAACAATGTGTGTGTCAAAGCAATTCGGTGTGTGTCTTCTCCACCAAATCAATCTCCTTTTAACTCAATGACCAAGCGAAAACCCTAACTCTCACTATGGATCAATGGATGAGATCCTCCGGTGACATCAATGGCCAAGATTAGATTAGCCATCACTTAAATCATTTTCCACTTGAACTTTATAAAAGTGCCTCCATTAAGTCAAAATAAAATTAGATCACATAATGCACTTTTCCTAAGTATAAACTTTGGATAAAGGCAATGATCAATCTGATTTCCTATTTTATGTCTTCTATCAAGCAAGGATACATGCAAATGATAGAATACCTTCCTTGTTGCCACTTTCTAACAGGGTGTAGTTAGCACAAAAAAGAGGGGTCGAGAGACACACAAGAGGACGATTTTCCTCTAAAGCAGAATGCCATCAATTGCAATAGGAATTCGGAGGGTTGGACAGTCATGGAAAGTGACAAATCAGAAGTAGGAAAGCACAACATATTCCCAGTATTTGGTAGTTTGTGGTTTAGATATTGCATTGTAGTTGTTGTAGCAGCCATTAGGGAATATTGTTGTTGTGATCTCAATTTCCATCCATAATAAAAGATTAATGTTGTCACTCCCTCAATTTGTGTACATTTGATTATTTGCAAATGTTTGAAGAAATGTCTTTAAGAATGTATGCAAAGTGTTTGTAAAAACTTAAAAGCCCCAAGTGAATACACATGTAAATTGTTTGACGAAACCACACAACCAAAACTTCAATTTTGCATTGGGGATATTACATGTTGAGATTCACAAGAGATAGCAAGAGAATCGAACAAAAACAACACAAACCCTAATTCTGCAATAAAGAGAAAATAACTAGCACTAGAACAACGTAACACTTGTAGAAATATCACATAAGAGGAGCGCAACGCTAGAGGGAAAAAAAACAAGTGCACTAGAGAGAGAGAAAAACAAGCATGAAGAGAGCAATACTTGATGGGTGCCCTTAGGTAATTCACTTTAGTAGAAGAATGAATTAATCACTTGAATTATGAAAATACAAATGAGTGTTGGATGTCTATACATGACTCACGAGTGGGTTCTTTCCCCAGTAGAGTTTTGAACCTACGTGTACAAGGTCAACCTTACCCAAACCTATAGATGTAATCATGACACAATATAAGGTCGATGGCGACCAAAAAGTGAAGATTATACTATTTTTAGCATCAATCCTTAATGGCAATTCTCACACACAAATATGATTTTGCAAGTTAGTGAAGGTGGCCTTTAGAAAAAGTTTTGTGAAGATGTCTGCTAGCTAATCTCCTGAAGGTACAAAGATTGGCACAAGTTGTCCTTTAGAATTGAGCAACAAGGTTTAGTGCATCCAGATTTCAATGTGCTTAGATTTATGATGATCCACAAGATTACAAAAAAAAATGAATGGTACTTTTATTGAGACAAAATAGAGTGGTGGGGTCCTATTGTCACACACATAGTAGTTGGGCTACTATTGTTCCTTAGCAGTACTAAGCGATTCTTAGAGCCAGTCCTTAACTATGAGATCAGCAGATGATGAGCCACCAGTTGATAATCTCACACTTCCAATAGATCCAGAGCATCCAGATTGACCAGTTCTATGCCATGACTGAGCCTCATGACCCCAGATCCAGTGTCTGAATTAGCCATTTTTCATGACCTAGAGCAAAGGTTATTACAGTGCCCATGATATATAGCAGCAACGATTGTCTTAGTGCCCTTCAGATTGTTCAGATCCGGTGCAGGTATATGACCCAGGTGATATTATGGATTTGTGCATATGGACTTTGATGTTGCTCTGTTATGTCCAAGAGATTCCTTTGTATACTCATTGGTCATGCCCTACGTAAAGTATGGATTTGGTTATTTCCCTTTGGGGGCACAAATTGCTAGTCTTGGCTCCATCTTCACTGTCTCCATACATCCATTTCCTTCCATCCTTTTTGTTTCATCTTTGACTTGTAACTTGACTAGTGACATCTAGGATTTCCCCCACCTTCACCTCTATGCTGGAATAGGTCTCCATGTTTAAATTGTGTCTCGGCGTTGGTTTGTGTGATTCCTATCACAAAGATGGGTTTCCCCTAGGTCTTGAACACAAGTAGTCTTACCGAAAGTGTCTTAAGACACTACAGCATCGGAGCTTAAATGTTTTTTCTAAATGAATTCCCAGCCAACAAAACAAAAGTGTCTTTAGACACTACTGCATATAAAAGTAAAATTAACCAGTTGCCAAGAGATGGGCACTCATCCATTGTATGAAACAGGGTGAGGCAAACCCGTCGGGGCTATGGATGCTCGCTAGAAGCGGGGCTAGGCCTTAGTCATTTTCTAGAGCCCAGAAGGCTTTCCAGGGCACCTGCTCTTGGAGGCTAGCAAGTTAATAAAATAAATATTTTAATAATTTGATGGCTAGAGGATGAGCACTCATTCATTGTATAATGTACGGCTCATTTGCCCCACAGGGAAACATGGTGAGATGACCCACAAAGGTCATGTCTTTGTCAGTTTTTGGAAGCCCAAAAGGCTTTCTAGGGCACCTGCCTCTAAAGGTTAACTACTGTATATTGTTGTGCAAATAAATTGCTAAATAGGTTGTTTGTCTAGAGTCTAGTGGAGCCTCCTCGCCATTCCATCCATTTGTGAGACACCACCATTCCCTATTGTTCACCTAGTCCAACTTATGTGTTGTGTGGATTCCCTTGTCCTTTAGCCTAGATGATTACAGTGTCGAGTGTCAAGTCATCCCCTTGGCCTTACCTAGTTTCATTCACCTTCACCCTTAACTAGCAAAATGGGTAAATCTATAAATGAGTATACACTGTAGGTTCTTGTTTAAAGCAGCTGATCATTTTGATTTAGATTATTTATATATATGTATTGTGCTTATAATCGCCAGTAGAAGCTACTTGTACTTGAGTGTTACTGTTAACATAGATAATTGAGCATGCATATCCATTTTGTACTTTATAGTATCAGAGCTTAGCACTTGGGTCATTGTTTGATCATTCTTGACCTAGTCAACAGTTTCGCCTGGAAAATCATAATAAAATGCATTGCAATTGATGGTGAGTTATCCTAGGGTGCCAGAGGGAAACATGGGGTGCAGCCAGTCGATTGTACCATATAGCTATGGTGCCAGACCCATTTGTGCAATCAGTTGGCTTCAGATTTTGGTCCCCAGTGAGATATCAGCAATTTGATGTTCCCAAGGCAACATTTTGATGAAAAAAAATGGCTAATGAGGAAATGGATTTGGGCAAATGGCATGGATTGGTCCAAGGCACAGTGTTGGGGTCACCTTCATTATCCGGCAGCAGCTTCACTCTACATGGGGTTCACACGTCCTTGATTTCTTCACTTTGAGGGTGTTTTAATGTATTTTTAAGGGGTACGTCCTAGTGATTTTGATCACTTCATGATGTCATTGATGATTACACTTTATTATTGTGCCATGGGGCCATGCTAGTGAAGGATAGTATAACCTCCTAGCCCCACCATGTGCTATGTCATGATTATTACTCATCTTTATGTGGTGCGCCCCCTCCTTGGGCATTTTTGGTGATGCGCCCCCCCTCTATTATTGAGTTGATCCATGTATGATGTATCGGGCTAATCTTAGTCGTAGATTAAGTTGATCTTATCTTATGATCTTGACCCTTGATCTTTTTGGATCTAGGTTTTATGTACTTGAGAGATCTATATATTGAGAGGCTCTCTCATTTGTAATTGGACTTTTGGCTCTGAGAATATTGAATACAAGGAAATTTTGCAGAAATCTCTGGAAACTTTGTGAATGTACTTGTATGTGATTATTATGCCTCTTGCCTAGACATTTCAGTAGATCTTGCATGCAAACTTTATCTTTCTGTGGAGGTCGTATTGGTTTTTTTTGCAGGGTAGCGACTGGGTTGGACAAGATTGTTAAGGCGTCTTGTTTCATCCTCCGGGCAAATCGATTCATCTTCAAGGAGGGATCAATTGTTACTTTGTGCATTGGATTTTTCTCTGTAGATGACGTACGTAGGTTATCTTTTTCATACGTGAACAAATCTGACTTTGGTAGTTTGATTTTGCAAGTGGAGAAGAGGGGTGCACTCCCTTCATTGAGCAAATTTCTCTCGTTTCTTACCGGACTCGCTCGAAATTGTAACTAGGTGGAAGGATCATCGACATCCAAGGCGGCCACAAGTATTTTCAGGTACGATCTACAAGGTGAGTACTATTTTCAATATTTATATCCAGTTGTCAAACAAAACCCTTTCTTTCAAACCCTAGTTTTGTAGATCTGATAGACCCGATGAGTTTTTAATGACAACCATCAAAACCCAGTTGGAGATTATTGAATAAACCCTAGATCTCAAATTTCATATAATTCTGACTCCATTTGCCCTGGGATCTAGCACTAGTCTCTCTAGTTGGGGACGCCCTCCTTGGGTGGGTGGCCAAATCTTTAGATCTATCAGTTGGTATGCTTGAACCCACTTTAATTTCACAGATCTGTCCTTCAAGCCACTAGATCTAGCCATTTGCTACCCTGATCTACTCTTTTGGGTCCACCATGTCCACTTTTGCATAATAGGTGGGTCTCATGAGGGTTTTCTTATGTTTGGCTAGATCTCTCTAGATCTACGTTACTATACTCCTTGTGGTACATTTCCAATCAAGTTGGGTAATTTTCCTTATTTGCTAAGCCCCCCCAACTTTTCCCTAACCTTCTATACCACATCAATTCTATAGATCTAAACTTCCTTACTCATTATTTCTCCTCTTTCATTCATTGCATAAACCTAGGAATGTCTTGAGCAGGAGCGCTAGCCCTCATAGGCTAGTAGGGTCTCCCCCTTGATCATTCTCCGGATTGATCTAAAGTGACAAGTGTCCGTCCAATGTGACAACTACCCTTCAACTCGTAGTAGACGAGGCCCTTGCGATGCCACCGGTTAGCTACCTTACCTCTACCATCCCGGATAGGATACCTTCAGTGGGTAGCTACACTTCGTGTGATAATAAGTCCTTTTGAGGAAGATGCAACTATTCAAGGATCATTCACATCCATGCAATGTGCTTCCTGGTCAAAACGATGCTAGCATATTCGAATTTTGATAAGGATAGACCTACATTTTGCCCCTTCCTGGAACACCAAAAGAATTTCCATTAAAGCACAACTAGGGCTAAAACAGTATATTTAAATTTAACCGAAATAACCACACATGAACTTCTTTACAGTATGCAGCAAAATATAAAACTAAGAATCATTTACAACATCAATCACACCAATAGAAACGACATAATCTTTTTGGGTAGAAACCCTCGGACAAAACCCAAGCTGGGAAAACCGGTGTAGCAGTATGAGAGGATATTTTTATTAAGAAAATACAAAGCTTTTACAATATCAAAAAATCGATTTTTTCCATAGATGGCAAAATCAAAACATCCAAAAATCACTGAGAAAAACCTGTGAGATGGCACGGTTCCCAAGGCAGCTTGCTACTGTACGGCATGTTGTTGTACGGTTGTACGGTGCTACTGCTGTTGCTGTTGCTGTATGGTGTACCTCCGCCAAAGTCTCCTGTCTCTCTCCTCTGCAATTTAGGGTTGTCTTCCTGAGTTAGTGCTCCTTCGTCTTCTTCGCCAAAACTCTCTCTCTCACACTTCTTCCTCCATCTCTGTCGGAATCCAATTGTGTCCTCTCCACCAATTGATCTCTCTTTTATAACTTTAGGTAAAGCAAAAACCCTAATTTCAGTTTCGCTTAAAGTCAATAAACAATTAGATCACTTTAATTATTTTAGGAAAAATAATTCAATACAATTGGCTTTCTAATTTAAGTCTTCTGCATGCAAGAACACATGCATGCAGGAAGACATTCCTTGTTGTTGCTAGTTTAACACATCTAAGGTGGGTTGAACTTGTATCGCAGTTGGTCAAGAAGCAGTGGCATTTAGAGGTGGTATGAGGTGTGAAATAAATTTGGATGTTATTCTTCTCTTTGGGCTTACTTGTTTGTGAGGGAGAAACATACTGAAAGAGATCCTAAGAGTGGTAAAAGGGTTATATGAAGAGCCTTCAAATTCAACATGACGAATAGATCTCATCATTTCTACAAGCTGCCTCTTCTTCCCTATTTCCGCATCTTTCTCTTTTTGGTTAGCTTTCTCCGCTTCATATTGCTCAAATTGTTGTTGCAACTCTAACCTAATCTCTCCAATCACCTCTAAATCAGCTTCACATGGGGCAACAAGTCCTCTACTGGCAGCCAAGTGTTGTTTAAGCCTATGAATGCCCCCTCCATTAATCCATTTATTGCTACGCTTGCAATAGAGCTTCCCTTCGACAACATTAGAATGGATCCATGTTGGATCTTTTGATTTTGTGGCCATTATAAAATGCGAGTGGAAAGTAGGTTGGATTATGAAAATCTGAAGTTCTACATGCAAAGAAAAAAGAAAAAAAATCTTACTATTTTTGCAACAAAATTGCAGATAATGTAAAACAAGCCACGCTTAATATCTACAAATTGTTATCCATTAATTTTGCACTCAGTGGATTTTTCGGTGAGCCGCCAGAGAACTTGTTCAATGATCAAAATTCAAAAGTCCGCCAGCCTTTTCCTGGGACTCTATTCATAACTTTTTGTAAATACATGTTCATACCCCCTTGGGGAGATTGTAAAAAATGTCCTAGCATTTAATTTTTTAGAAAAGGCTCGGCTTCCTGGACTTGGGCATCAAGCCGACTAGCCTAGAGTGTTTTTTCACTTGGTTATTATTGGCTGCTGAATAAACGACCAATAATTTCTGAGTTTTTCACTCGCTCCTCCAAAGCTGGGGTAGTTGTCTTGGTGTTTCGGCCTTGAGAGGTTATTAGAGCCTTCGTGTCAGTGTTTTTTGTCATGCTAGGCATTCCGATTGAGTCGTATGAGCATGTACTAGGCCCCCCTAGAGTTTCGTTGGATTTCGTGAAAAAATAATTTTTTCCGTTTTTTAAGCCATTTTTAATGGTTCAAACGGAAAATTTCAAAACGTAATAAAAGAGTGATCCGGAGTCCGTTTTCAGCATGGTTGGGCTCATTTTCAAGCCCGGATCAACATCATTACCTTAGGGGCCACTTTCACCATCACTCGGTCAGCCGAAGCACCCCGTAAGTCATCATTCAGCTAATTGAGCACCAGAGTAGCATTGAAATGCTAAAAGTCGACATAATGCGCCTAAGTCAAAGTTTTGAAAAGTCAAAAATTAATAAAAAAATGATGAGAAGGTGACATGGCATGGGTCCCACATGGATCTACTACCCTTTTTAAAGCTATAACTTAAGACTTTGGGTTATATTTTTAGAGTGATGAATTAACACAAGGATGGATGACGTGAAGGTGAAATGTGAGGTGAAGACCCATGCTTATGTGGAAAGATGTGAGTGGGATTGGTGGGCTCCTCCACAATAAATATTTTTTTTTTAAAACCATATGCATCCAAACTTTGGCTTAGGAGGTGAAATCAAGTTAAGTCAAAGGAATGGTGACGTGAGGGTAAGTGAAGTCTCACGCTAGCATGGGTATGAAGTATGTATGCGATTGGAATGGGGGGCCCGCTCCACTTAAGAGTGATATTATTTAAGAAAGGAAACATGCCATACCTTAATGCAAAAACAATAAAGTATTAAACTATGTATCGTATCATTCCAATTCGTGAGGAGGTGATGACAAGCATATGGCATAGCCATACACTCGCGCTATTGGAGAAGATCACGTGGTGTTTTAGGCGATTGGGTGGATATGGGATTAACGTCAGCATTAATTTGGGGATTCACGTTGATTTGGTTTGGTTTGGTGGGCATGGCTCGGCTCCCATCTTCTAAATCTTTAGCAAATCGTAAACTCCAAGCTATCTCCTCACGTCAAGCTCAGGCAAGTCTCTTTCAGATCACGTGGATACACATCGCCTATTCATATTTGATGGTTGTTGCTTCCAAAGAAGGGATGGGGGGCACCTTGCCAAGGTGGAGGCCACCTCCCCATCCATTTTAATACAAGCTCGAGTCTATTGAAGCGATGTGCACTCCAGGCTGGATTTGATTGGGAAATCGATTTGATGACTTTGCTATTTGGCTCTCTTCATGTGCCAGTTCTGTTTTAGGTTTTAGGATGTTAGCTTTTATATAAATAGAGAGGCTTGGCTCCTCTCTTTTTCATGGACTTTTGGGCATAGAAACTCTGCAAAAATTGTAATCATTATTTTATTGAATAAAGCTTTTCGACTTTGGAGGTCTATGGGATTGTTTCTTCATTGATGGATGTGTTTATTATGAGGTGATCTCTTTCCTTGCTTTCAATTTGTTACTCATGTGTTGAATCAAATAACTAGCTTTAGAAGTCTATTATTAGAACATAAGATTTTCCATTTGCTGCTGTCAAGTTGGATTATTATGCAAAGTTTATCATAATCTAGATGGGTACAAGTATTCAGTTATATGAAGTATTGATCTTGGTTTAAATATTCATAACATACTAGTTATTTTGTTTGATCTCACTGGGTTTCGAGTTGGATTGTCTTAACAGATCTTGTTGTTTGGAGAAGGGTGAGAGCTCAGTTGCATCAATCTCATCTCCATCATCATAAGAACTTTCTAACATTGTTGTCTTTCAGGACCTACAGAGTTTGGCTTTTTCCAAGAGGAAAAACACAAGGAGATCTTACTCCAAAGCTCCATCTTAAATTTTTCATAAGTTAATTATCTTTGGTTACCGGTCACTTAGAAAGCCCTAGTTCACTTTTTTCAACCTTTAGGCTTCCTCCCCATTGCCTTGTTTGGCTTGCCTTTACTTCTTTTTTCTTCGCTGCCCTCTTTTTACTTTAGTTTGCAGCTCCTTTTTTTCTTTTTGGTCAGCCATCTTTTGCCCTAGTTTTGGCCCCTTTTTTGCCCTAGTTTTTTTACCCTAGCTTTCTCCTTTTTGGGCAGCCCTCTTTTAATTGTTCGCTGCCCTCTTTTTTATTGTTTTGCAGCCGCCTTTTTGATTTTTTGGACAGCCCCTTTCCTTCATTTAGGACAGCCCTCTTTCCCACTTTTTCTCTTTCCTCTTCTTTGGTTTTTTTTTTCCCTCTCTTTTTCCTTTTTTTTCATTGCTGGTTTTGTCCTCTTTTTCGAGATTTTAGTTTGTAGTTTGTCTTTAAAGTCTTAACTAATGCATAACGTGTAAACTGTTTTAAGCTCTTATTTGCAGGAGAAATCGAGAAAAGCCCAAAGGCTAAAAGCAAGCAAGAGAGCAAGCAAGAAGTGCAAAAAGAACAAAAAGGACTTTTCCCCTCTTCTTCCATCCCTTTCCTTCCCTGTTCTTCCAAGAAAAGGCAAAGAACAAGTTATCAGAAAATTGTAAATTAATAAAAAGCGAGTGGGATTACGGCTCCCACACAAATGGGGGAAGCCTGTATCGTCTCCCTTTCATGCTTTCCATTTTTATTGCTAATGGTAGAATAGTGTAGTATAATCACCTAATCTTAGTCAAGTAGTGCATGTTTGATTAATTTGTTGTTCATAAAAAGATAGTTAAAAGTATTGTTTTGATTATTCAAATTGAATGTGACATCTTTCTTTAGTATACTTACCCCCTTGCTTTCTCGATTAGGGCCCTAAGAAGCCTGAAAGAGACTCTTGGGTAGATCTTTGTTATTTTTCCATTAAGTGCTTAATCAATTAATCAATAAGTAAGACTCTTGAACTTGCAGAAACACAAGTCAAGAGCACTCTCTATCAGAGAGCATCATTAGTCTTGCATAATCCTTGCATTAAGCATCTAGAATAGATAAGACTCATGAACCTCTGTCATAAGACAAGGTCAAGAGCGCTCTCTGTCGGAGAGTTTAATTAATTAACTTAATAAAACTTTCAACACACACCCCTCTAATTAACTTACTTCGTTGATATCCTTCACCTAGTATGCTCTGTCGACTTTCGAGTCGGGCTCGTACTCAGAACGGTGAACGGACTTGCTAAGACCGCAATAACAATTTAATTAAAATTTTACCCCATAACCAACGCACCGGCGTTGTCTCGATAAAATACTTAGGTAGTGGGCAAATTCCAAGTGTGGACGTCGGGCAACCCAATCTGGACACAGTTGGTTAAGTTATTGAACACCTAGCTGTGATTCCAGACAGGTCCGTCATGTCTTCGAACGGAGCCACTGAATGTATTTCCGGTTAAGATTTCCAGACACCATAAGCAAGATTACTTAAAATCCTTAAAAATATACCAAGAGCACTTGCACAACCTAATATTCAATAGTTTTATTTCAAGACTGGCTTTTAATTCCTTTACGCATTTTCAGTATTTTGACTCCATAAGGCACTGGTCTTTTAATCCGCATAATTGTTATATTGGGATCAATTGTCTGTGGCCTCTTTAATTTCTATCTGTGAATGCACATTTATGAAGTCTTGAATTATTTCTTATCTTTTAATCTCTTGCTAACGACGTGGATTGCTTTGTTTTATGTGTCGAACTCATAATAAATAAACACTTCTAATTACAATAACTCTTAAACAACACCCATCCGCATCCGTAACCTTAAAACACTTTAACAACCTTAAGAGCCTTAGAAAACTCTTTTGTAGGGACTATCCCCCTTGGCTTCGTTAGGAGTTAGCCTAAACGGAGGAGCTAGGAGTAGGTGACAGTACCTAGCTCTATGCTTGCCCCCAAGGTCACACCTCTCCCACTTTCTCAAGTGAGGAGATAGCTTTCATTAGATTTCTGCTGCTGGTGTGCAATCGGCCGACAACACAAATTTAATGAGAAAAAAAAACAATGGCAGCTAACAATGAACATACCTTTGGTCCTCTACGTAGCAGAAAAGTTGAGAAAACCGGTGCTGCCAGTCTGGAGCTCCAACAATTCAACAGTCAACTCCTTCAAGCTTCTGCAAACTGCAAACTAGTCTCTCTATCTCACTGTTCACAACATCACATGCTAGTTAACTCTCTCATAGGCTAGTCACAAACTCACAAGTGCCTCAGTGCTCGCAGTGGCACACAACCTACAAGTGTAAACTTCTAAAGTGTCAACTGTCAACATGAACAAACTCAACGAGTCAAGACTCAACACTTAACAGTTCTCTCTATGTTCAATTCACCAAGGCTAAAGTCTAAAACATGCAGCTGGGCAAAAAGTTTCACTTTGATTCAATGATCACATTTATGTGCTTGTCATCCAAGATCCAATCACTTGAATATGATGGCAAATAGAGACGAGGGTCGTTTTATAGGTATAGGGTTAGGGTTAGGTTAGAACCATTAGATTAGGAATTATTAAAAGAAAATAAATTTTAAATGTTTTTCTTAACCTTCGGACCCACACACACTAGCAAGCATTAACTCGCCTGATCCATGTTCTGACTCGACCAAGTCGACCAGTTCAGTACCAAGCCAATCACCTGACCCGATCTAAAGGATGAATCAGATCATTTTAGGGACAACTCGATCGAGTCTGAATCCGGCAATTATTAAAACAATGGTATGTATCGATAGATCCACAAATTACAAATATTCTAACCAAGCCCTTAGCAAAAGGGAAGTTTGAAGCATTTAGAGATAAACTTGGAGTGGTGCATAATTTCTTCCTTGCTAAGAGGGAGTGTTGATGTTTATAGATTAAATAGGAACTTCAGCACAAGTTTAGCACCAAACGTGCATGATCATCCAAGTCAAATCTATTTTGTAATTCACTTTATTAATAAACTGAAAGTCTTATATTTTGATGTTGAGTCTAATAAAGTGCATTTTTAATGCACTAGTGATTTACACTAACCTCAGTGGTCGATCCCACCAAGCTATTAGGGTTTTGGTAGATTAGGGTTTTAGCTAAAGTATAAAGGCGGGTCAAAGTAGAGGGTATCGATACACTCATTCTTCAAAAAGACAGTTGTTACCAGCTAAGTTGCACTTAGTTGGACTTTCAAGCGAGTGGGCAAAGCTTGAACATGTTAAGTGTTCATCATCAGCATTCTGAAGTCCATTAGGCCTTTAGTGGCCTTTATTTTTTCTTTTCCCAAATGTTCATACCCTGCGGGGATATTGTATAAAATGTGCTAGCATGATGACTTTTTGTAAAGGACTTGGATTTCCTAGGACATAGACATCAAGTCGGTAATGTCAAGGTGTTTTTTCCCTTGTTAATTATGCATTGTTGA
Organism: Pseudotsuga menziesii; assembly: GCA_001517045.1. NCBI lineage: Eukaryota > Viridiplantae > Streptophyta > Pinopsida > Pinales > Pinaceae > Pseudotsuga > Pseudotsuga menziesii. The sequence continues at coordinate 229,586 of LPNX010829381.1, read as the reverse complement.
AAAACCGTTGTATAATTTGAGTTTTTCACCCGCTCCTTGAAAGTTGGTGTTATGTTGTATGATCTCTCATGTACTTGGATGTTATTGAAGATCAATCTTGCATATCTTGAAGTACATATACTAAATTGCTAGCATCTACAAACACTTTCTATGTGTAGTATGTCTTCTTCATTCATAGAAATATATTGATTGAAGACACTGGTCTCTAACTTAGTCTTCTAGAAGACATAGCATCTCTTTGTCCTTAGTGTTTGCAGAGCTTCAAAGGGCTCTCTCGTTGGAGGTTACGACACTCCAAAGCAGTTGGAATTGTGACCAAGGTGACAGTGCTCACACTATCCTTACATCTTCTTACTAGCCACTAGCCCTGCTAGTTTGCCCGGTAACATTTTTGGCTTCGTTGTCGACGACGTTTCAAAAATTGAAGTGGTTTATCCAAATTCATTTACACCCTTGGGAAAAACAACACTTGGTTAGTCTCAGGGTAAGTCCTTGATTATTGGATTGCATATATATTTCTTGTATGGGCTAATCTGCAGGCTTATCTGGCGACTCCACAAAAAACTTAGCCCATCAATCACTATTATCTTAGCTACGCCCTTGTTTTGGTACTTTGGTGAGATTTGTTGAGTTAACTTGGTAGGTCTCTCCTGGCTACTCCACCTAAAGAAAAATAATAGAAGTACTCTATAAAGACAAGGAAGCCAAATGACATGGCATCTTCTTACAAATTGTGGATGGATATATTGGATTTTTCACATTCTGGGCTATCCACATCTGTATGCTATTGAAGACAATGGGAAGACGCTTTTTCCATTATTTCATGAATATAAGTATCAGGCAGCAACACATATTTGGGTGTTCTTCCAATTTCTCCAAGGAAACAATATCATACATAAGGATATTAAAATGAATTTTTTTCTGCTATCTCTCAACTTAGAGGACAACTGGGATGTCAGAAATTGGTATGAAAGATTTCCTCATAAAAAAAATTCTTCACTCAAAAAGTTGGTCGATGCATTCAGTGAGGAATGGGATCATGATATGAAGGAACATGAAAGAAAGGTTGTGATCAACCATATATGGGAAGAGACCTTGGGAAACGGCCAAAAACAAGATGGTCCTAACGGAGAAATCAATGAGGACACTCCATTTGAGTTTAAAGATCTCGATAATCCGATTTTGCATAAATGGAAGTATATTTCTCTCCGCTCGACCTATCAAAGTTCCCAAGTTATCCAAATGGACTGCCACACAAATTATGGAATCCCTTCATTAGAATGAGGATTATGTCGAAGACTTCGTCGCAAGGTTTTTGTTGTTATTCCCAGAGGAAGTTGAATTGGAAGAAGGTGTTTATATGAGATTGTTCACTCTTCACCTAAAAGGAAAGGCCTGCGTTTGGTTCACAAACTTGCTGAAAGCCATGATATTTTCTCTTTCAAAATTGATTGAAATATTTTGTAGACATTGGTGCCCTGGAAAACAACACATAAAGATGGCTCATAACAAAAAAGAAAAGGATCTATTCCAGAAAGAGCAATACACTGATCCGATTAAAGAAGTAAAAGAAAATCCTAAAGTAGTTATTAAGGAAGAAGCTCTTGACAAAGATCAAGTCTTGGAAAACTTGCTTGAAGAAATAGAGGTTCATGGCCTCGTCAATGACGTTAGTATGTCCGAGAGTGAAGTTACTGCTAAAGATAAAGACGAGGTCGCTCTCAGAAGAGAAGACCAAGACGCATTCATAGAAAACACTAAAGAATATAAGGAAGTGTTGTCTTCTCATATTACAACTCCCCAAGATATTTTGGGTCTCTTGGAAGAGAATAACAAGTTTCTTGGAGAAAATGACTATTGGAGTTTCTTTGTGCCACCTATATATGATCCCTCAAGATCAAGCAATATTATTTTTTAGTCCTCCAATAGCATAGATGTGGACGAAGAAGTCGGCATGAATCAAGCCTGGCCAAATGATTATACAGATCTCGAGCAATATGATGAAACTATTAAAGAGACTACGTTTGTACCTTTTATTGATAACAAAGATTGGGTTAACCCTTTTGCACCTACAGTTGAAGATGAAACACCTCCAAACATTACAAATGATTGCTATACCCAAACACCCCAATATGATACAGAGTGTGAAGATTTGGAAAAACACACTCCTGACAAGGTGCCATACGACTTAGTTCAGTGTTTCTTGCCTAGCACCAAGAGAAGTGTGGTATGTCACACAGATATAGAGCCGATTGGGTTGCCATCTTGTCTAGTGGGTCCAACCTACTGTTCTCTTCAACATATCTCCGGAAATCTTGCACAAGTTGTTCAGTGCTTTCTATCCTTTATCAGGAAGTCCTCAAGGATGCATTTCAACAAGACCAATAAAGATAGGTAGGCAGGTATGATATTCATTTCACATTGTCAAAATATTTATTGTTTATCTTTTCATATGAAATGTGAAGGCATGAATTATGTGGCTGACAATTTCAAAATTTCAAGAATTATTTGGGATACTAACATGATCACTACAAAGACGAGTAATATACTTGTGTGTCCAAAGAAATGTTTAAGCAGTTGCAGGGACAAGTTATAGATAACATATGAAGATTTGTGAGGGCCACCTTTGCGATTGGTCTCCCAAGCTCAAAATCCATGGGCTATTTTCAGGCAAAAATTTTTCTCGATGTAAATGTATGACGAAGGTGGTCCATACATAACCCTGGTAAAAGCGTGGATAAACGAAGCTTGTGAATGCAATCCTTCTTCGCGGCAGCAATATCGAGGCTTCCAGGCCCCTGCAGTCATCCAGTTTTGATCTCCTATCTCGAGGAAGATCTTGGTATGTGCTTGGTTTGTCATTGATGAGATCTTATCATGGACTGTCTCTAAAGACAAAGGAAACGAATCAGGTATAAATTGCTTACTCAACTAGCTACATTGGTGGTATGATTTCACTTGGCCCATTTTGATTATCATGTTTAGCCTAAGTAGGATTAGTTTCCTCTGAGTTAGGCATATACTATTACTCTTGCATTACATTTGTTGTTCCTCGTGTTTAGTTGCTTGCATGTCATTATACTGAGCAAGGCAGGACGAAAGTGTTTACATCATGATACTTTTGATTCTTTGGATATTTGATGTGTGTAGGTCTACAGGTACCCAGAAGATTCACGAGTTCTCAAGCACTCCCGAGAAGAGCATTTGTCATGCGGTTGGAGCGAGTGTTAGGCTACACTAGTACCAGCGCACCTTCATATATGTGCCCAGGAAGAAAGGGTCATTTTTTTCAGACCATGATGGGTGTTATCCAGCATTTTCTAAGTGGTGGTCATGGCTGGACCCTTTGGTCCTTCCTTTATGAGTACTATGGCTTAATGGCATTGTTGACTGTCCTTTGTTGGGGGTTTTAAACCTGGTGTTGGTGTCTGGGGCTCCTAGGGGTGGGTCACTGGGTCACGTGACACCTCCCACTTATTTCTACTATGATAACGTTTCTTCCAGCTATGAGGCTCTTGCCTCTCTTCGAGGTCACCTTAGGCACCCTCCCGGTCCCTCTGCAGCCTAGCGTCATCTCCCCTTGGGTCTCTTCCAGAGATGACGTCATCATCCTCACCAGGCCATGCTACTTTTTTGGGGGAGGGGCCGTTGAGGGATTATCAGCATTGTTGGGGTTAGATGGGGCATGACGCCACCCCGCACTTGCTTACTCCAGTCTTTTTCCCTAGATTAAGCTCTTGTAACGAACCCTAGAGATTGTCACGACTCACAAGAAGCCCTAGTTTAGTAGACAAGAAGAAATACTCCAAGAGGAAGGTTGGTCACCTTCCTCTAGGCTAGGGTTTAAAGGTATCATCCATGAAAATCCTAAGGTGTCACTCTTTTGCCTAAAAAACCTAAGTTTGTGCATGTGTAAATATTAGATTTCATGTTAGATTAAGTATTTTAACTAGGTCTGTAATTATATATTTGAAACCCTAAAAAATAAAAAATAAAAAAATTTTCAAATTTTGGCCTCCCTAAAATTTCGTCCCTCCCTCCTATAAATTCGGCCTGCCTTACTTGTCCTTAGAAACCCTAGGGCGAAATTTTAGGAAGACCTAAAAAGTTAACACCAAAAAAAAATATAAAATCCTAAAAACCCTAAAAATAGTCCTAAAATTCTAACCTAAAAACCCTATCCTTTTTCCCCCCTCCTATCCTTCTCCTAAAGCCTCCCCCTCTCCTCTGACCTCGGTCTCCCTTCCTCCCCTCATTCCTTACCTTGGCCCTCTCTTTAGTTGGCCACCACATGGCTGTAACAGCCTATCAACTGCCCCCATATACTACTGCGACAGTCTGCATTTTGTGGCAGACTGCCCTTCTTTGACAGCCATCTAATACCTACAATAAAAGTCAACATAAACAGTAAGAAATGTTAGTAAATACACATCAAATATTGTTGGAAGAAAGGGCTGATTTTTTGAATTGTTTACATACTAAGATTAATACATATCAGACTTTTGGGTGAATTGTTTATGTTGCTAGCACTGAAACACTTCAAGTCGTGGTTCTTTTGAAATATTTCATGTTGAACACCTAACCAACTAGGTGGCCAACCATGCACCATGTGCCATGAAGATGAGAAAGAAGTACCTAACAAAGTTTTTCAAATGAGGCAGCTCTTATTCTTGTATTTTCTTCACGAAATTACCGCACCCCTAGGTATGATAATGATATGTCAGCATGAAGATCTAGTTTTGTATAACTTAGTAGCCTAGGACTTTTTCATTAGGGAAGTCCTTTCATCAAGTGTTTTTCCCTTGGATAATTAAAACTCATTTCTAATGATTTTAATTATCTGAGTTTTTCACTCAAAAATACCTCCAAAGTGGTGAAAAGCAATCTAATGATCGAGTCCACAGTGCGGCTAAGGCCTAGGAATGTTCCATGTAACCATGCTAGACATTATACAGAGTCTTGCGGAATTTCGTTAGGTTTTACCTAGGTTTTTTTAATTTTTAGTGATTAAAAATTGTCACTCAGTACAATTTGTTGTAATGTAAAAGAGGGTTACTTGGTCCTTTTTAATGTTGTATAGGGGTATGGATACTCAAGACAAATGGCATGAGACCCCCTACACCCTAGGGCCAACTTTGAAGTCATTCGGACAAGTATTACTATGGTTTTTGTCACGTTTTCCCAGGTCAGTCATGGAAATCAAAAAATTTGGCATTTAATTAGAGAGCAAAATTTTGGAAAAGTGGCTATAGTCACTTGGGGTGGCCAAGTAAAGGTTCTAATGTTTATATTAGGTTCCTAAGAAAAATTTAAGACCCAAAGGGGGACCCCCAAGCAAGCATGTAGCAAATTTTGAGTTTCTCATTCTAGGGGGTTCACCCTCCTCTCTTTGATTGGTTGGGTGAGTGAAAGTCAATGGGAGGGGCCCCACTATGGCGGTTTCCTCCCCATTTGACATAGCAATAATGTTAAAAGTGTTAGATTTTTAACATTAAGCTAGCATTATATTAGGATCTTTAACTGAGAGAATAACAAGCACAACAATCAAACACAAAAGACAATGAACACAGTGCTTTTCCTTGGGGAAACCATAAATGGAGAAAACCCCGCAACTTCCTTAGAGATAGAATCAACACCAAAAGTAAAACCCCAAAACAAAAAGATGATCTCCCGACAGCAATAACCTCTTTCTTCCTAGCCCCAGTGTCTTCTTCTTCCTCAGCTATGCGCTACAACTGGATGTGAGTGAGTGTGTGATAAACAGAGAGGCTAGCTCTCTATTTATACTAATTCCCGACTTGACTAAACCCTACTAAGGTCGACTTCTCTAGGAGAGTCTAATAACCCTAGTGCCCTGGAACTGCGGGGACTTTAACCCTTGATCAATAGGAGGGTTTCCCACAATGACTTGACATGACTTGTTTACATTATAGAACCTCCCGATAGGAACATCGGGGCATGACATGACTCAAGTACATTACAAATACATCCCGAAATAAACATTGGGTTACAATACATAAGAAATACAAGTGAATACATTCTGAAGTTACAGTTACATCAACACTCCCTCTTAACTAGGAAGGTATTCTCTCGACACAATTTATCAGTACAAGTCTTCTTCTCTGTATCATCTGGATCATCGTCAAGTCCTCGTCATCTTCAAGTCATCTTCATCTTCGGATCTGGATCATCACTCGATCTGGATCACCACTGTACATCATCACTCGATCTGGATCATCATCACTGGATCATCACGGGTGCTATCTCATGATTATTCTCGTCACAGGAAGTTCTACAAAGCCAGCCCTTTTTCATGCTGGTTGTAGGCCTAGCCTCCATGTAGGTCTTCTTCAGTGCTTATATTTGACACCAAGTCAGAATGGCCCGCCCAGCACTTACATCTAACCATGAGAGGAACACATCCAACACCATGTCAGAAAGGCACTCCCAGCACTCACATCTGATCATGTAGGAACCAATCCTATAATCACATCAGAAAGGCTCTGCACTCACATCTGACCATGGGGGGAACACATCCCGCAACCATGTCAGAAAGGCTCTGCACTTATATCTGACCATGGGGGGAACACATCCCGCAACCATGTCAGAAGGGCTCTGCACTTACATCTGACCATGGGGGGAACACATCCCACAACCATGTCATAAGGGCTCTGCACTTACATCTGACCATGGGGGGAACACATCCCGCAACCATGTCTGAAGGGCTCTCAACCCCAGGTTCAAGGTTCCTGGTAACTGACTAGGTGCCTCCATTCTCCTAGAGAATGGCATCAGCCCTTATATCTAATCAAGTGGGAACACATCCCTCAATCACATCAGAATGGCCATGCACTCATATTTGATCATGTGGGAACACATCCCTCAGTCATATCAGAATGGCCCTCAGTCCTAGACCGAGTATTCCTGGTAACTGACCAAGCACCTCCATTCCAAGAATGGCAATAGCCCTTACATCTGATCATGTAGGAACCAATCTCTCGAATCTGTCAGGCACTGGCTCAAGGTGTTCATAGCAAACCAAATATTTGGTCTCGTGTTCGTCAGGTACATCAAGGACCCAATCATCTGACGATACATCATAGCATCAACCGCTTCTAATGAAGCATCACTCAATAGCTTCAGGTTCGATGCCATAGGTGTGGTCATGGCCTTACAGTCCATCATCCCGAACCTCTTCAGGATCTCTATTGTATATTTCCCTTGTCCCAAGGAAATTCCATCTGCATCCTGCCACACCTCCATGCCTAGAAAATAATGCATCATACCCAAGTCCTTCATTTCGAACTCGGCAGCAAGCTTCCTCTTCGTATCAGCAATCAACCCATCCATACCTGTTACAAACAGATCATCTACAT